>JAWNPB010000335.1:0-10410 GCA_035045355.1 Drosophila lacicola | reverse complement strand
TGGGGTACCCCTAGTCGGATCTTCCGACTAGAGCCACATATTTTTTGGTTCTATTTTTCGAGGTGGTCATCACACGAAAAATGAAGGAAATCTAACAATTTGTTTTACGCGGATATTTACGATAAAAGTTCAAATCATTTACATTAATGACGGCGATTAAACTTTCAATTATACGAACAGATGGACAAAGCCAATATATTACATTAATTTATATTTTACTTCAGACGTGTTTCGGACGCGCCATTTTCTTGCCTTAAATTGTAATGCATACATATACAATTTTTTTGATTGATGTTATTTACTAATAAAGTAATTGATATTTTTCAGAATTGTGTCTGGTATGGAGTTTGTAATACCGATGCTTATCTTCACAATCAATATTGTTCCTATAATGGCACACCAAAAGAAATGCCTGCAGATGGACTTAAATTGTTAACAGAAAGATGTAGTTCTCTTTCTAGAAACACAAGCAACTAAATTTTTTTGCTGTGACGTTGATCAGGTACCATCAAAAAGTGCTCCTTAAAAATCAGGTGCAAAATAAAAATATTTTTTCTTTTCCGTTTTTAGGTGAAAATATTAAATAAAAACATTAAACTGGCTTCTGCTATTCTTGATCGCTAACCATCTTGTATGGCTAACTTAGCTAAGCATATTTGCGAGTTAACGTGCTCTCCAGAACAATCCAAATTCGCAAGAGCTGCTTCTGACAAAAAACAATGATAAAGGTATTACTATTTGACTTTTAAATTAACTATTTTTTTATTCAATAAAAATGAAAAAAATTATTAATATTTTAGCAAATTTCTTAAAAATAATGATTTAAATATTCGTTTCAAGGTTTCTTAAGGTTTACGATTACAATCAATAAATATTCGGTCAAAATTTCTACTTTCAGGTGATGCCTATGTGACTGCTTTGGATTTACACGTAACAGAGGAGTATATAAACAAGACTTACAAGTCATGCGCTCAGGTTGGATATATTTTTGACTCTTTAAATGTTAAGATTTTCGTAAGAAAAGTTAACGGAATATAGATTAATGTTGATCTTTATTCATTTATATAATGAATGGTCAACAAAATGAGTGTCAACCTTGTTGAACATTATTAATTACAATCTTAAACAGAATACAAACATTTTTTATAACATTGCCGACATGTTGTGAGGAGAATTTTATTTGGGCGTCCGTTGCCTCTACACACAGATAATTTTGTCAGTGACGGTATTAGACTATGTAGCTAAAAAAAAAGGCGTTAATACAGAAAATGTATTAAATTAAAATAATGTATTAATTGCAAAAAGAATAGAATTAAGTAAATAAAGAGTTAGAACGCATGATATAGAATATTGTATTGTAGGCATAAGACATGAAGTGTCTTATGGTAGAAATAGGAGGCAATGATTCCTGGTAGGTTAGGTATAGAGGAAACATAAAGAACAAAGAAAAGAGGATCACCCGTTTGGTTGGCACATTGAGCATCGTACCTTAAAAGAAGGCTGTAAGGCCTGCAGAGACTTGCCAATGAGGCTATTGGCGTTCCAGATGATTATGTTTAGTCGATAATTAGATAACGCAGTGCAACATCGGGATCTGTAATGCTAAGAAGCCTGTCTTGGGCAGGCTAACCAGGGCATGCGTCATGTAATCACCTGCACCTTTAGGGATGCAGAGAGAAAAGTTCTTGAAGAGACCAAACTGCAACTGTTCGGGGCGGCCTCAATTTAGATCAACGTTTATTAAATCCAATTTCACCTTTGGCCTCATTAGCGGTGGATGAGATATGGTGAATGAAGCAGATTATAGAATTAAAGAGAACTTTAACGTTACTATCAGTTTACCTTACAATGGTAAAGGATAGATTATAAAACTGCTTACATCAAACATTACCAAGGTTGGTTAAAGTTTAAAGTATCTTGTAGGCGAGTCTAATGCACGGGTGTACAAAAGAATAAGTTTCACTTCGTTTGCAAACATAAATATATGAGCATTTTAATATTATTTTACTGTAAAGTATACGGAAATGTCTTAAGGAGACTACAACATTGACAGATGTGAATGACAACAAGAACACAGTCTATTAATATCGATAGAAGTCTGCTTAACATTCACTACGAACACAATTAATCCACAAGCATGTATGCATTGAGAGAAATTTATACAAATATGTTCATGTTCAACTCACACTTTTTTTAAAAATTAAGATGTTCAATATGTGAAGGTGACATCCGAAATCAACGCATTGTTCCCAATATGCAGAAGGATATATTGGCCGGATTGAATTTGAGTTATTTAGGATAATGAATGGCGAAAAAGTCCTAAATAAAGTAACAAATATTACCTCTTCGCTGACATATATAATCTGCATGAGGAAACAAAAGGCGATTTATATGTTCTACAAATCGCCACAAATGTAGCTCGCACTAAAGCTCATTACGATTGTCTTTGTCATCAAGCTGCGTGTGGTACTTCTCTGGCCAACAGAGTGGGCACGAGAAAACTCTGGAAGCCTTAATTACACATTTACCTTTTCTTTTACGGTCTCGCGCAACCTCGATTATATGATTGGGTCCAGGTGCTATGAACGTTTCGATTCTATTAGTGTACCAGAAAAAACAACTAAAAAATCACAATTCCAATCGTGATCTATGATGTCTGAAGCAAAAATTATTTGCAATATAAAAGTATATTAATTTAATTTGCCCACGCTTTAATTCTATTTTCAACCTTTACTACCTCCTAAAGAAACGAAAAACTAAGAAAGCTTTCAAACCAGATTATGGCCTGATCTTAACACCTGTTGCTCTATTCGGCGGCACATACGATCAGCTGTGCAAAAAGGAAAAAACTGGTTTCCAGTTGGTAAAGCAGGTGTCATGCAAGAACCATACGAGTCTGGGTAAACTGATTAGCCAAGTAAAGCTTTCGGGAAACAGTTGTTCAACAAGCAGATTCGTTTGGGGATTTCCAAGCTGCCACTATATGCTGCAGCTGCACGAAAGCTGTCAATCTTGAGACTTCATAAGAAGGGGAATATATAAAACCCCTGAGAGGTGTGAAGTTATTTTTTTTTAAATTTATTTTTATTAAAATCCCTTTTTTTTTAACAAATAAAAATATAATTATTTTCATAAGATAAAATTAATGTAGTTACTTAATTTCAAAACGTTATATTTGTAAATTGGCGAATATTTTTTCACTTTCAGGTGTCTGTTCCACAAACCGGTCAATTAGCATTGGATTTAATGTGCGGGACCTATGGAGCATCACGATGCAGTCCTACAAAATGGTTTACCTATATGGGAGATGTCAATAATGTATATGTCCCATTTCAAATAACATATATTCAACATCCAACAAACTCGACTACGAATAAATTTACCCCATTGAATCCTAAAACGATACCGTGCAATGAAGCAGTAAATGTAAGTTTCATTTATACTTTCGAACTCGTAGGAACATACATTTTTTATACTCGCTTGTCAAAAGGGACTAATAGATTGGGTTGGTTAATGTAAGTCACCAACTCGTCGTTAGTATTATAACTAAACACTCGAATTTTGATTAAATTTCTTATTACTACGAATGTCAGATGGAGTTACGATAACGTTAAAACCTCGAACAGTAAAAGGGTTCATTTCCAAGCCTAAAGATGTTACCATACTTCTTTTATAGGTTTAAAAGATTAATCAATGCTTCCACTTTTGACTTTTTATATCCTAAACCGATTGAAACTGGATAAAAGGGGAATAACTTATTTGTGCAAATATATATTTATCTTTAGGCTTTAGTTTGAAAATGTCGCAGTAAATGGTTTTTTTTTTCACAATTTCCAAATTGTTTCAAGCGGTTTCCTTTAAATACAATATGTCTCTTGTCAGAGTTTTGATAAAGTTTTTCATCCCGTGGGTTTTTACAATTATTGTCTTATCATCAATTGATTCAATACTTGTTCTGTTGTTAAATATAAATGTACTGTTACTAACAATAGTTTAACTTTTGGGTAATATTAGTTTCTGAAAAATTCGATTTGGTTCGTATTCTTCTGCTTTGTTATTTATTTCTACAATCAGTATATTTTCCTGGTCTACTTTGTAGTTACTTTTGTAGTTAAATAATACATATAGAAATCAGTTATTTGATATCTGTGATCATGTAGATTTTGGGAATTTTAATTGCAAGTTGAGCAAATTTCTGGTAAAAAACTGTTGTTCTTTGCTGAGACTGTATTTTTCTGAAAATAATTTATTTTGTATTTGATATTTTTTAATTTGTGCATCTGGTTATTATATAGCAATTTCTTTTTTTACTTTTTTAATTTGTGCATCTGGTTATTATATAGCAATTTCTTAGTGGTGTTTATATTTAATATAATATAACATTTAGTCTGTCATGCATAATTGTGTCTTCTAAAAGGTGGATTGGTTCGATTAAATAAGAATTTATGACAATTTGTTGATTCATATTTTGTATAATATTGTGATTATTCTGATCTATTATATAAAGGTGTTGTAACACGTTCAGTCTGTTTTTATCGTCCAGAAGTCCCCGTTTAATTCTACTATAAATCGTTATAGATTTCATTTTTGCTCTTAAAAAGTTTATTTGAGCTAATAAATCATTTTTGTCAGTTATTTCTGTGTTTTTATACCCTTGCAGAGGGTATTATATTTTTGTTGTGATCAGTATCAACAGCCGAGACGATATAGCCATATCCGTCTGTCTGTTTTTATGCAAGCTAGTCTCTCAGTTTTCAAGTTATCGAAGTTTTGCAGAAGTGCTTCTTTCTGTTGCACACTGTACATATGACGGAACCAGCTGGATCGAACCACTATATCATATAGCTGCCATAGGAACTATAGGTCGAAAATTAAGTGTTTTGTAAAACTTGTTTGTTTATCAAGATGTCTTAACCATACTCGGCATTAACTATATTCCCTGTGGTTCTTAGATACGGGCAAAGCACTATGAACAATTTGAAAAGGTTGGGTCTGCAAGGGTATTCAATTTTCGACATGCCGAAGATAGCCGTTCTTTCTCCTTAATATTGTTTCCATTTTCGTAACTTATTCCACAATACGGTCAATGGTAAAATAATGTTATATAATTATTGTTTCATTTAAAAACAAGTTACTCCTTTTACTTGTTCTGCCAATCTATAATTGTTTGAGGATTATTTTCTTTGTGTTTTTGTGGTCTTTTAATATTACAGTGTGAACATTTCTAATTTTGAAAATCTAAAATACGGTTCATGATCGTTGATACTTGCAATGTGTCGCAAGGGCAGCGTTATCGCAGACACTGAGTCGGCGCGAGTCGTTTCACTTGGCTTTACTCAGAATATATATTTTTTGTTAGATTTACTTTTGATTGAACAAAGACACAGTACATTATTGTTTAGTCTTATCTCCGGGCTGGCAGAAATTATCTTACAATTATTATTGAGCCACATGGCCACACAGTGCATTTCTATTTTATTTTGTGTTTTCCGTATTTGGTTTGTTTTGTGGTGTTCGAATTCACTTTGTGTCTGTTACAAACTGATGAGTTGGGATCAGAGAGAAATTAAACAAAATTGCGACAGTGACGATAGAAGACATAGTTGCAGATTGCAGGCAAAACAAACCAACAATGGAGCCGCACCAGTTAACAGTGCACTAACTAAACAAGAAAATCGGTTAAAGGCGTTTCAGGCAGAAATTTATGCTGTGACAAGCCAGGTAGAAGGTTATAGGAAAATAGCTGCCAGCTCCAATATTAGGAGTGAAGTGAAGCTAGACTTAGTTAAGTCTATTCCCGAATTTGAGGTGAAACAATGTATGTGTCCTGGCAGTTCGCAATGTTCGCAAACTCATACGGCAAAGCTATGGAGGAGAAAAGTCTTACCTCTGAGGGTAATAGGCAACATATTGGCAAAAACGACAGGCAGGGAAAGAAGAGTAGAAACAAACGAGGTTACAAAAATAATATTCACTTCATCAGGGGATAGCGTCAGGGCAGACCACAACAGGGTGAATGCAACCAGAAATCGAACGGTAGGGAACATCGGAGGCAACCAAAGGAACCTATGGACGTTGATCCATCAGTATCTAAGTGTAGGCACCCTACCAATTGGAAACCTCAAAATAGCGACGCACATGCTAAAGCTTATCGAAACCAAAGAAGACCAAATAATTCTGAGCGTATAACTGGCCAGAGTCGCCAAAGGTTGAACAATATCAACCAGCAGGCTGAGGACCAGGATTCACAGAATTACCAAGAGGCGGTTTCGGCGGCTGTAGCCGCCACAGATGATGGCAACGATTACGGTTAGGATCAAAAGACTTGTCAACGACTTTAGGAAGCTAAACGAGAAGACTATAGCAGACAAGAATTCAATGCCTAACATCGTCTAACCTAGTTAAAGCTAGGTAAAGTAACACAAGTAGAAGTTTTGCCGATTGCCATTTGGATTAAAGAATGCTGGTAGCATCTTCTTTTCTTGCATCGATTTGAAGCACACACTCCTCGGCTTAAATGTTCTCATCGGTTGCACAATTGTGCAAAAGTTCAGTACAAAAACTTCGATGACAGGATGTCATGTGCCTCAACTTATTGGTCGTATTCAGCGATAAATCAAAATTACCTAGAGTTCCCCAACGAAACTTTCCTCTGGTTGAGCCTGAGATACTTCGTTTGAAGTTCTCAGTACTGCTCTACACTGTTCTAACCCAAAAAGACATTGCGATGCAAAAGTCCTCTGCACGGCCGTGTCTATCTGCCAAAACTCACTTTTGTGGTCCAAAATCGATATAAATCGCGCGTTTCGTAATCTTTCCAGGACATGAATAATCCGCGGGAGAGAGTAAATCCATTCGTAACAGCTCTCCCGGCCTTTTATGATTTTCTGCATTCCATTGGTTTTTCGGGAAGAAGCCATGTCTAACCAGCTTAAAATTTTATTAAGATAACTTGACGGGATTTAATAGTTCCACTATGATCCTCTATATATATGAAAAATCCTATCATCGTCGGACCACTGCATATAAAATATACTGTTATTAAAGATATTTTCCCGCATATCATTAAATTTTCGGAGTGTCGAAGATATCCTTAACTTTTCATTTTTTCTTTTTATTATAAAATTAAACTTTAATATCCCTTTATAGAGTGAACTGCCTGCGTGCTCCTGTTCTGATTGTGATTTGTCATGCCCCCAAGCTCCAGATGAACCGGTTACACCTAACCAACTTAAAATAGCAGGATTTGACGCTTTTACGGTCATTATGACGGTTGTTTTTACTGTTGGGTCACTTGTCTTTCTATTGGGAACATTTTTATTTACCAAAGACTCAATAAGTGGTGAGTATTCAATTATGCAAAAACTGTTTCTATTCACTAATCAAAAAGTAGTTGTGCTCGATTACGTTATTAATTATTCATAAACCCATACACAATTACATATTATATCCATATGGTGCAAGAAAACTAACAAAATTAATTTCAATAAGTCAATAAGTTCTCTCTAGTATACACTATGCAGAAATAAAAGTAAAAGCGATTTCCGTGGGTTATTGTATTGAAAAAGTTATTGAACAAGGTGGGCTATGCCGATAAAAAAAGTATTTTCAATCTGTGTTTAGCAATCGTAGGTAATAAATCGTTCATAAAAAGCATGAAATAAGCTAAAGTTCTAAGTATCGTTCGTAAGTACAAAGCTCCTTCGCTTAATTAACAGAGCATCATCGACTAGCCTTGCTGAAGGTGGCTTCCTAGTTCCTGGTTACTTGTAAATTACAGCCGAGTGTCCGAACATGAGAAACAACTCTCTTTGGATCATCACAGGTTTATGTATTTCATTTCATTATTCGCAAGCAGACTTCACAGTTACAAACTTCGCAAGAATCTACTCCAGATTGTGGCAGATGCACTCTTTAGCCTCTGTCACCTTAAGATGTAGCAATCTATTGAAAAGGTCTCTTTACTTGCACCACAGTTTCTAAAGCGGCCTTGTCTAAAGTCCTTGAAAAATTATATTTCCCCGTTGGCAGAACAGGTCGTCTCCGGCTTGATTTGCAGCTGGTTAATCGAGAAAAGAAATATTGGGCTGGCGCAGTGGATGTGATTGTGTGTGAAGTTGGTTAAATAACACGAATCTATGTCTGTACAGGCTAGCATAGTTGAAACACTCTCGATGAGATCCCTTTCAATTGATTGTGTAATAATATATCGAACAAAAATTGTTTATTTTAGATGAAGATTTTCAAGTTGGCAATGAAGAAGTAACCGACGATTCTATGTACAGACAACAGCCGAGATATTTTGAAAAGCTTGGTGCGCGCACAGAACTTTTCTTGGAAAACATATTTACGAAATGGGGTACATTTTTCGCAACGTATCCATGGATCACTTTGTTTGCATGTGCAAGCGTTGTGGCGATGTTGGGCTATGGCATTACGTTTGTGGAGATTACTACAGATCCAGTGCAACTCTGGGCATCGCCAAGTTCGAAGTCTAGAATGGAAAGGGAATTTTTTGATTCCAAATTTGAACCCTTCTTTAGAATTGAGCAGGTAAGGTAAAGTACAAAATTTATTTATTTATTCAGACAATCTTTTCTATTATTGTTTTAGGTTATAATTAAAGCTGTAAATCTGCCATACATTGTACATAATACGTCGAACGGACCAATTAAATTTGGTCCAATATTTGGAAGGGATTTTCTATCTGATGTATTGGATCTACAGGAGCAAATGCTAAAAATATCAACGCAAATGGAACATTTTTAAACAATATATGCTATGCTCCCCTAAAAGATGATAATAGTCATGTAAAAGCTTCTGATTGCGTTATTCAATCTATTTGGGGCTATTTTCATGATGATATAGAACGACTTGATGATAATGATGAAGATAATGGATTTAATGTAAGTATTATAAATACGAATCTTTATTTTAAACGCAAAACTATATAAAACAATTAAATATTTAGGGCAGTCGTTGTAGTCAGCAATATAAATATATGTTAAATAGGTAATTCTAGTCTAGATTAAGATAGTAGAATGCGCCGTTTGAGTTATACTAACTATCATGAAAATCATAATTCATTAATTTACTAAACCAACGTCTTAATCCTGGCACCAAGCACAAAAGCTTCCACTAGCCAAACAACATATAGATGGGACATGCAGTACATTGAACGTGGACATTCAAAATTTTTGATGTCTGGTCCAAAGTCGTGACAGGCTTAGACAGCAAGAGAGTAAGGAATACATATGATTTGTGTGGTAGAACGGCATCGGTGTCTTTTTATTCGCTCACACTACAGGAAACTGCTTTGGCTTGCGCTCATCCATATGATTTGGGCGATAAAAAAGCATCGCTCAGTGCTCTCTCATTATTTCTAGATATCGTGTGAATGAATGTGTGTGTATGTGTCAGCACAAGCAACAATACGCACAAAATTCAATTTTTCTGAAATGTCGGAGGCATTTCTTCCCTTTTGATGGGACGAGTAATATGAAATAATGAAAAGGTTTACCACGTCGATGCCAAATTCTTGCATTTTTGGTGGTAATTGTTGACAAGGGTACCCTAAACGTTGACATGTGTGCATTTGAATTTTTTTGCGATTTATGATTTTCGACCTCTACTCACACACACACACACACACACACACAAATGTGTGTGAATAAGCCGATCATGGGCGCAAGACAAAATTTCATTATTGGCACGCGTCCCTCGACGCGTCCTCTTTTTTCATGATATCATGTTTAAATTGATAAATGAATTGATAATAAATTATTATGTGCAGCAGCCCGTTGGGCCGAAAGGGTAAACGCTTGGCAAGCATCTGCACTTGCATATGTAGGTCCAGTGACATCACTTAAATGATTTTATGATCAGCGGAAATTTGTGCAAAAATTTAAATCCTTAGAATATTCAAATACACCAATTACAAAAGAGGAGCGATTATATATTTATAGTAACAAAAGGTCTATTGACTTATAATATTTAGACTTTCTCCACGATTTACTTAAGCCAAACCCGAAATCATAAAAAAAATGTGTTGTTTGGTTAAGTGCTGCTATCAAGACTTAGCTGCAAGCTAAATATTAGTATTTGTTCAGTGCTTTAAATGGGAATAGCATTCGCATCTGGATTTTTTAATCAGCACGTTTGCCGAAATACGAGCAACCGTTAAGGGGGGCCGATCATAATACTTTTGATAGTGCCACTGAATCGAACTTAACTTTTAAATATATCCGTTGATGCCAAGAGATATAATTTTGATTCAATGAAGTCTTTCACCTCCTTTTAAAAGAAATAACGTAATTCTATAAAATTATTTTTTCTGTTAAAATTTTTGTAACTATGTAAGTAAGTGGTAGGTTTTATGAATTGTCATATTATTTAATATAAGTATAAGGA
>JAWNPB010000334.1:0-31802 GCA_035045355.1 Drosophila lacicola | reverse complement strand
CATACGCAGATTTGATTATGTATACTTATTTAGATTTGGGTTTTTTTTAATATTTGGACGGACAAGACAATAGGCAGTCATATTATATAAATTTGATTTAGGCATCTTGTGGCGATGCAGAATTTAATATTGGTGTTTTTAATGGTCAATTTGAAGGCCGATATTGCGGCAAAAATAATTTTGAAAGTATTATTTTTGGAGTGATTGTGCACAATATATATTGACAGTGCAGTTGTTTGTAGCAAGCGTCGTTAATTCGAGCATATATAAATGTACTTATTTATTTAGGTTATTTTTATATTATTATCATATATGTTGTGAGATCTATACGGAAAAATGGACGGACAGTATTATGGGCAGACATATTTAATATATATATATATGCATATGTACATAGATTAATTCACTTTGAGGTGGCAGTTATTTTTGCATACACACACACACACACACACGGGCACTTATCTTAAGCTAGCCGGCAAATAATGATGGCCGAATTGGTATACATCTGTTTGTGTGTATGTGCGTCTATTTGGTGCTACTTTGGACAGAATTTAAACAATCATATATGATTTAAGAATATATTAGGTTTATTCAATAAATTGGGACGTTTTAAATGTTTGAAAATAGGGTGATCTTATAGACTTACCCCTAAAATTATAAATGTTCACTTTAATATTATATATTTTGAATTTTTTGAATTACGCGAGACACAAGAGATGTTGAGCACAGCTTGAATACATTAGATATGTAAGTTCGTAAAATATCGAGCTTGGCTGAGCCTATTGTATGCTGTATCGATATTTCAATTAAACATCGATATACTATCGCAAGTCTCAGACGATTAGTGCTTAGTAGGTTTTCAATTTGAATTTATTATTATAATATGATATCATTTATTCTTATTATTTGTTTATAAATAATTTAATTTTATAAATATTGCTGCAAAATAGTAACGCTTGAGTACATATACATATTTAAATGCATATACTTCTATGTTAATGTGGATTTGCATATTGCTGCTATTTTGGCATTTTTTAGGCACAAAATAAAATGGCCGTGCCGTGGTATATATGTAATTAATTTTGGCGTAAAAATATTTGCATACGCAGATTTGATTATGTATACTTATTTAGATTTGGGTTTTTTAATATTTGGACGGACAAGACAATAGGCAGTCATATTATATAAATTTGATTTAGGCATCTTGTGGCGATGCAGAATTTAATTGGTGTTTTTAATGGTCAATTTGAAGGCCGATATTGCGGCAAAAATAATTTTGAAAGTATTATTTTTGGAGTGATTGGGCACAATATATATTGACAGTGCAGTTGTTTGTAGCAAGCGTTATTAATTCGAGCATATATAAATGTACTTATTTATTTAGGTTACTTTTATATTGTTATCATATATGTTGTGAGATCTATACGGAAAAATGGACGGACAGTATTATGGGCAGACATATTTAATATATATATATGCATATGTACATATATTAATTCACTTTGAGGTGGCAGTTATTTTTGCATACACACACACACACACACACGGGCACTGATCTTAAGCTAGCCGGCAAATAATGATGGCCGAATTGGTATACATCTGTTTGTGTGTATGTGCGTCTATTTGGTGCTACTTTGGACAGAATTTAAACAATCATATATGATTTAAGAATATATTAGGTTTATTCAATAAATTGGGACGTTTTAAATGTTTGAAAATAGGGTGATCTTATAGACTTACCCCTAAAATTATAAATGTTCACTTTAATATTATATATTTTGAATTTTCTGAATTACGCGAGACACAAGAGATGTTGAGCACAGCTTGAATACATTAGATATGTAAGTTCGTAAAATATCGAGCTTGGCAGAGCCTATTGTATGCTGTATCGATATTTCAATTAAACATCGATATACTATCGCAAGTCTCAGACGATTAGTGCTTAGTAGGTTTTCAATTTGAATTTATTATTATAATATGATATCATTTATTCTTATTATTTGTTTATAAATAATTTAATTTTATAAATATTGCTGCAAAATAGTAACGCTTGCGTATATATACATATTTAAATGCATATACTTCTATGTTAATGTGGATTTGCAGATTGCTGCTATTTTGGCATTTTTTAGGCATAAAATAAAATGGCCGTGCCGTGGTATATATGTAATTAGTTTTGGCGTAAAAATATTTGCATACGCAGATTTGATTATGTATACTTATTTAGATTTGGGTTTTTTAATATTTGGACGGACAAGACAATAGGCAGTCATATTATATACATTTGATTTAGGCATCTTGTTTTTTCTATTTGGTACTAGCTTGGTGCTAAGTACGTGATGGCGGTCCGGATCCGTGGCCTTTGGAGGCTGGAATCGGACGGTTTACCGCTTGACGCCACCAAGTGGACCACACGGCCTATTGGACGTTCTTTAGATTGGGCAAATGTTGATTTTGCATGTGATAGCTTGGTTTAGCTATAATGAGTTTAAGCTGGCTGGAGCTTTTGTTGTGTAAGGGGATGGTTGTTTTTAGTTGTCCAAGTATGGCTGAGCTGGAATGTTGTCTGGTTGGTGGTTAGTAGGTTAGTTGAGTAAGTTTATTGTCTGTCTTGTTTGGGACTGTTTGGCATAAGAGTGCTGCCGGCTAGCGTTGATTTGGTGGATTATTGTGCGTCCTTATGATTACTGCTCACTCACCTGGTTTACACATGCCCATAAGGACAGTGCTCCAGGCACCCAAGCTAAGCAGTTATTGTTGGTCAGATGAGACTGTTTTGGCACTTTGTGTAGGATGGTGCAGATATTAGTCATTATTTCTGCTCACTCGCCTGGTTTACACATGCCCATAAGGACAGTGCTCCAGGCACCCAAGCTAAGCAGTTATTGTTGGTCAGATGGGACTACTTTGGGCATAAGGATTGTATGGTGCCGTTTTTATGGTGTTAGTGTGGCCAACTGTTTGGGTGGCACTATGTGGTGTGCTTTGGTCTCCTGTTTTGTGTAAGGCATATAAAATGGGATTTAGGAAATTATTCTTGTTGCCTGGTAGGACGTCAATATATACTCTGGTAGACGACTGTGAGCCTGAAACATACACTTTAGGGTCTCTTCTCAGTCTCTATTTCAGTGCTCAGTAGGCCTTACATATTGAAATGTTGTTGGTTAGTTTTGTTACTGTTTGTTATTTTATTGTTAATAGTATTTTGGGATTTGTTGTAATTGATTTATAATTGTTATTGCTATTGTTAATTATTATTATAGTTTTATTATTGTTATTATTTTTATGTTTTTTGTTATTATTGTTATCGTATTTTCGACATTTGTTGTTTATTTGATTTTAGTATGGCCTGTATTTCGGGTAGTTTTTCATGGGGGTGAGACTTGTTCGGTTGAAGATTATTAATTGAAAGGATCGTTTTGTTTTATGTTTTCATTTGTTTATTCATGGTTAAGTTAGTATGAATTTGCTTTTGGTAGGTTGTTAGTTTTAACATATTTGTTTGTTTTGTTCTTTTGTTTTGGCTAGGTTTGAAAATTGGCTTCGTTTGTTTTTGGCTATTTAAGTTTAAACAGGTAAGTTTGTAAGAGTAAAGTATTGTTTATTTTATTTTATTTCTTAAATTTAACATATTTGTTTTCCCTATTTTATTTAATTTCTTAGGCTAGTTAGTTTCTAGTTTTAATGTTTTGGGTTTTATTTTGGCATAGTTTTATGCTTTCATATTAGTTTGTGCTGTTCTTCAGCTTAGCTTTATTTTTGGCTTCATTTGTTTTTTTTTTTTTTTTTTTTTTTAGTTTTAACAAGTAAGTTTCCATGAGTTAAATATGGTTTGTTTTTATTTCATTTTTTAGGTTAAACATATTTGTTTGTTTTTATTTTTATTTTTGTTTCTTATGCTAGTTGGTTTCTAGTTTTAATATATTTGTTTTAGTTTAAGTTTGTTTGGTTACTTAGTTGCTTAATTGTAAGTTTTAGCATATTTATTTTCGATATTTGTTTTTGTTTAATGTATAGCTGTTAGGTATTTATTATTTTGTTATTGGGTTGTGTTTGTTTCATATGTCTTGTGGAAATTTCTCCAGCCCTCCTCGAAGAGTTCTTGCGATTTCTGAAATGGTCAGTTTTTCTGGGCTTGATGGTGTTGCTTTGGATGTCGATGGTTTTGGTGCTTTTGGTAAGGTATCGCTTTGTCTTTGTTGTGGTGATTGTTGTTGTTTCCGCAGTGCATCTTGGTATGCTGGGCATCTTCTGTATGTGGCGATGTGGCTGCCTTTACAGTTGGCACATTTTTCATCCTGGTGTCTTGGCTTTGTGCATTCTGCTGAGTGATGGCTTCCGGCGCACTTGTAGCATGTGTAGTCTCGCTTCTTGCAGTCCTTGGTTTTGTGGTCGAACTTTTGGCATTTATGGCATTGCTCTATGTTGTCAGGGTTGGCAGTGTATTTAATGATGCTGACCAAGAAGGTGCCAATTTGTTCAATTTCATATATTTCTTGGTTGTTTTCTTTTACTTCTAGGTCTACAATATATGAAGCTGTTGGACGCTGGGTTGCATGGCTTATGATGTTCTTGGCTGAGCGTACTGTGTGTCCAAGGTGGGCTAATTTGAGCGTTATCCAGTCTATGGGTGTGGTAGGATGGAGTCCTCTGATGATGATTTTGTACGATTTGGGTCCAAGCAGGCTGTTTTCGGTGTAGGTGGCATTGTATAGGCAGCTACAGAGTTTTAAAAGGGCTCTGTGCTTTTCCATGGTGCTACAAACAAATCTCATTTCATCATATCTGATGGCTAGAGTGTAGAAGCCATCTTCTCCCACTTCGATTACAGCCATTCTGACCAACTTCCCCACGTTTTGGACCTTTGGGACGACAATGTACGGTAATGTGGTGTTGTCTTCGTTGTATGTTCCGCTCATATTGGTCAAGCTGTTGATTGGAGTAGAGATAATATGGCTTTAGTAACAGGAAAGTTTTTGTTTTACAGGTAAGTAATTGGTTTGTTTTGTTCAGTAGTTTTCTTATGTTTTAACAGGTGAGTTTAATTTTTGTTTTTTACAGGTGGAATTTATTGAATATTGTTATTTGGTTTTATACAGGTAAGTTTAGTTTTGTTTACAGGTGAGTGGGTTGGTAATTTGCGAATTTTTCCAAATAGGCTTTTAGCGGGTGAGCTTTTATTATTTGCAGGTAGGTACTTTTTTCTTTTTTACAGGTGAATATATTGTTGTTAATAGGCTTTTGACAGATAAGTTTTTAGTTTTAATCAGGTGAGTGAGTAGTAAGTTTTGTAGGGTTGGCTGAGTTGTTTTAATTCTGGTGTGCCTTGTCTATGAAGTTTGGAAGTTAGCGTTGTATACTTTTAGGGATGAATTTATTTATACTGTGTTTGGCAATGGCCAGCAGTGAGTTGACTAAACTAATATTGGATTAATGTTGTAGATATGTATATGTGGAAATATTGGTTGGAATTGCATTTTGTATTTTGATACGGACCTAACATTTTTACCTATTGACGGGCGTATATATAATGGACATACATTGATTTATAGTATTAATAAATTAATTTGTGTGTAAGTAGTTGTTAATTTTGTTTTTAGTTTTTATTTGGGTAGAAATGTATATCAGTCTGGCAATGGCCAGCCGTTAGCATATTCGCTTATACCTAATAGAGGTATGTTTCAGCCTGGCAATGCCGAGCATTATGGAAAATTTTGCCTATATTTGCATGCGTGTGTATATGCGCGTCGGTTTGGCTTTGACGCCAGTAATATTGTCGCCATTATTGTGGCGTCTGTATTTTCGCGGCTGTATACCAACACAATCGTATGCTATGGTATTGGAATTATGGGACTCATATGGACAATTTTGGAGTTTTATGAAAACTATATTTCCAGACTTACCCCAATTGTCACAAGTTTATTTATATGGGATTTTTTGGGTTTTGCTTGGTTGGTTGAAACTTTATTTTAATGGGATGTTTGGCCATGAATACTTTTGTATTGGCTATTTCATAATTAGGGACACAGACAGAGGCAGCTTATTTCAACCGTGGTGAAAATGAAAATTGCGCGCACTTATTCAGGGTTATATGGACAGTTTGAATATATATATATTGATATGTTTCCGAGACTTACACTTTGTTGAAATGGAGTTGGATTAGAATTTTTGATTTCACGGTGCCTTTTCAGATATTTAGTTTTAGGCAAAATAGCAGCGATCTTGCGTTAATAGTTTTTAGTTTTCACTTTTTGTTCACTTGTATAATAGGTTTAAATAGTTTTTTGATTTTGGTTTTCTTCCGATTTTCACTTCTTCGCTTGCGCAGGCTGTCGTGGCTTTTGGCTTTGAGTCTGAGAGTATCGCCTAGGGATCGTACGAGTATTAGTGAGCATGTCGATGTATCGATTGGTGGTCGATCACCCAGGCAAAATATCGCATTGATGCGCGTTTTTTTTGGCTGCTTGGATATTGGAATGATGCGAATTGGCACAAAATAAGTTAGCTGTATGATTGTTATTTGTTTTGAAAATATATAATATATTTTGGCATGATATAAATCGACTTTATGGCATTTTCAGGTATAATATAAGTCGGCTGTGTGGTTGTTGTTTTAATGGTCATATATGACATTTTCAGGCGCAATTTGAATTGGCTATGTGGTACCCATGGCTCTTTTATATTTTACCAGCTTGTGGCTAGGAGAATGTTGGCGGTCAGGTGGCTGCAGGTTGGCACTGGTGGGTGCGCCGGGAACGCTTTGCTATCTTTTCGATAGCGTCTGGCGGATCTTGGTCTCATTTTGGCTTTGCTGTGGTATCTGGTATGACTTGACAACAGAATTGAGAAATTTGAACAAATTGATTCTTTGAGACGGGCCTATTTGAACTGAATATGTAGAAATAAAATGAATTTTAGAATTTATTCCAATTTTGGATACTGACAGACACTGATATTTGCCCAGAAATGGGTATACAATTATATGCGGAATTATTTAGACAATTTGGTTAGCATGGCAGTGGCCAGCTACGGACAATGTATGAATAAACAGATTTAATTAACTAATTTGTGCACATATGCACTTATGGATTTATATTTGGGTCCTTTGAAGCGGTAACACTTGAGCACAGTCCCAGTTTTAGGCCGGCATCTGGTGGTATTCGCTGGAGCAGGGGCAATTGCAGCTTGTATGAGTGTGTGCACAATTTGCACACAGACATAAATTGGATCGGCAACGTGCAAATGTATTTACATTTGGAATTGGCTGGTGATCTTGGCTACGCAATATTGGTCTCCATGGGACAATCTAGATATATGAGAAGAGTTAGCCAAGAACCATACATGTAAGTTTAATGCTTAGGCACAGAGTCCCAGCTTCAACTCACCTGGCAGTCCTTGGCTATATACTTATTTGAGAGAGAGAGTTCCAGTTGGCTTTGGAATGCGCACTTGTGGTATGCTGGATCTTTTGGTGGAAGAGAAAAGTGTTATTATTGGCAGTTCACAATTTGAGTCGGCTGTGTGGTTATTTAAAAATATTAATTTAGATAAGATAATGATGTTGCGCACGTGGCTCTTCATCACTATGTTTCATCATATTTGCTCATCCATGGCTCTTTTTATAATTACGTGTTTGTAAATGGCTCTTTTATATTTCACCAGCTTGAGGCTAGGAGAATGTTGGTGGTCAGGTGGCTGCAGGTTGGCACTGGTGGGTGCGCCGGGAAACGCTTTTGCTATCTTTTCGATAGCGTCTGGCGGATGTTGGTCTCATTTTGGCTGTGCTGTGGTATCTGGTATGACTTGACAGCAGAATTGAGAAATTTGAACAAATTGATACTTTGAGACGGGCCTATTTGAACTGAATACGTGGAAATATAATGGATTTTGGAATTTATTCCAATTTTGGATACTGACAGACACTGATATTCGCCCAGAAATGGGTATACAATTATATGTGGAATTATTTGGACAATTTGGTTAGCATGGCAGTGGCCAGCTACGGACAATGTATGAATAAACAGATTTAATTAACTAATTTGTGCACATATGCACTTATGGATTTATATTTGGGTCCTTTGGAGCGGTAACACTTGAGCACGGTCACATTTAGGCCGGCATCTGGTGGTATCCGCTGGAGCAGTGGCAATTGCAGCTTGTATGAGTGTGTGCACAATTTGCACACAGACATAAAGTGGATCGGCAGCGTGCAAATGTATTTACATTTGGAATTAGCTGGTGATCTTGGCTATGCAATATTGGTCTCCATGGGACAATCTAGATATATGAGAAGAGTTAGCCAAGAAACATACATGTAAGTTTAATGCTTAGGCACAGAGTCCCAGCTTCAACTCACCTGGCAGTCCTTGGCTATATACTTATTTGAGAGAGAGAGTTCCAGTTGGCTTTGGAATGCGCACTTGTGGTATGCTGGATCTTTTGGTGGAAGAGAAAAGTGTTATTATTGGCAGTATACAATTTGGATTGGCTATGTGGATACCCGTGGCTCTTTTATGTTTACGTGTTTGTATATGGCTCTTTTTATAATTACGTGTTTGTAAATGGCTCTTTTATATTTTACCAGCTTGTGGCTAGGGGGATGTTGGTGGTCAGGTGGCTGCAGGTTGGCACTGGTGGGTGCGCCGGGAAACGCTTTGCTATCTTTTCGATAGCGTCTGGCGGATCTTAGTCTCATTTTGGCTTTGTTGTGGTATCTGGTATGACTTAACAGCAAAATTGAGAAATTTGAACAAATTGATATTTTGAGACGGGCCTATTTGAACTGAATATGTAGAAATAAAATGAATTTTAGAATTTATTCCAATTTTGGATACTGACAGACACTGATATTTGCCCAGAAATGGGTATACAATTATATGCGGAATTATTTAGACAATTTGGTTAGCATGGCAGTGGCCAGCTACGGACAATGTAAGAATAAACGGATTTAATTGACTAATTTGTGCACGTATGCACTTATGGATTTATATTTGGGTCCTTTGGAGCGGTAACACTTGAGCACGGTCACATTTAGGCCGGCATCTGGTGGTATCCGCTGGAGCATTGGCAATTGCAGCTTGTATGAGTGTGTGCACAATTTGCACACAGACATAAAGTGGATCGGCAGCGTGCAAATGTATTTACATTTGGAATTAGCTGGTGATCTTGGCTCGCAATATTGGTCTCCGTAGGACAATCTAGATATATGAGAAGAGTTAGCCAAGAAACATACATGTAAGTTTAATGCTTAGGCACAGAGTCCCTCTTCAACTCACCTGGCAGTCCTTGGCAATATACTTATTTGAGAGAGAGAGTTCCAGTTGGCTTTGGAATGCGCACTTGTGGTATGCTGGATCTTTTGGTTTTTTTTTTTTTTTTTTTTTTTTGTAGTATGTACTGGTCTATTACTCAGTACATACGGCTGGTGGCCCAGATCCGTGTAATGGCTGGATCTGGACAAGTTTACCGCACTGCGCCGCTTAGCGGACAACGCGGAATCGGTCGTTTTCTTGGGAGACAGTTGTTGGTACTGCAGATTATGGCTAGGTATAGCTCTTGTTTTTGGCGCTTAGGTGTTGCTCAGGTTGAAGCTTGTTGTGCTGGGTGAAGCACGAATTGTTTTTATTGGTGGTTGGTCAATACGCTATTGTGGCTTTGGTGGCTAGCCTTGGAAGTGTAGAGCATATTGAGGTTGTTAGTTGTGGTTAGTGTTTGCGCCAGGTTGGTGATTAGTTGTGGATTAGTTTTGAAGTCTGGTGGGACAGTTCAGGTTTTTGAGGTTTGTTGAGCTGTATGGCATAGGAGTTGTGCCGGCTAGCATTGTTTTCTTGGGGTTTCGTGGTCACTGCTCACTCACCTGGTTTACACATACCCAGAAGGGCAGAGCTCCAGGCACCCAAGCAAAGCAGTTAAGGCACTGAGGTAGTGCAGATTTTATTCTTTATCACTGCTCACTCACCTGGTTTACACATACCCAGAATGGCAGAGCTCCAGGCACCCAAGCAAAGCAGTTAAGGCACTGAGGTAGTGCAGATTTTATTCTTTATCACTGCTCACTCACCTGGTTTACACATACCCAGAATGGCAGAACTCCAGGCACCCAAGCAAAGCAGTTAAGGCACTGAGGTAGTGCAGATTTTATTCTTTATCACTGCTCACTCACCTGGTTTACACATACCCAGAAGGGCAGAGCTCCAGGCACCCAAGCAAAGCAGTTTTAGGCACTGGGATATTGTTGTGCTGTTTTTAATCTATTACTGCTCACTCACCTGGTTTACACATGTCCAGAAGGACAGAGCTCCAGGTACCCAAGCTAAGCAGTTTTTAGAAGTCTGATATGACTGTTCTAGGCACTGGAATTTAGGTGGTGCAGATTTATTAGGGGTGTGATATATCCGAATATTGGATGGCTGTATTGTTATTTTGGGTCACTTTTGGTGTGTTTAGGTCTCCTGTTGCTATTGAGCAAATTGGGTTTGTTTTTTGTTTGTCTGGTATGAGCGTTAATATGCAACTTGGTTGTCGTCTGCATGTCTAAGAACATACACTTTAGGGTCTCTTCTCAGTCTCTATTCTGACAAACTGAATGACTTGCATATTAATGGGTTAGTATTATTGTTAGTGGAATTGGCCATATGGTAATTCTGGCACTGGGAATTGGGAGTGCAGTTTGTGCGTATTGTAAGTGCACAATATGCTTTGGCTGGATATTTTGGTGGTTAAGTTTGTTCAGCAGTTGAAGATTGTTGCATGTTTGCATTATGGTATTAGTACACAGTGTAATTTGGTTGTGTGTTTGATTGTTATTAATTTGGCCATTGTTTGGTTTGGCAGTTAATATTTATTTAATTGTTAGTGTTTAAGTTAGTTATTTTAAATTGGGTAATTGAATTGGCCATGGGGTTTGGATCAGCAAGATCAGGGTTAATGATAGTGAAGCACAAGGTGCTTGTATCATTATATTTCTTCACTTTATGCTGATCCATTTGACTAGGCAGTATTTTGGGTTTTTTGAATTTGCATTCTATGGCCAGTCCCCCGGGTTGGGTTGTTGGGACTGTAGTGTCATTGGTGAGTGTGGCTTAGAGTTTGGCATTTGTTGTTTGTGCTAAGCATTGGTGCCTTGTCTTGGTTGTGTTAGTTGTGTTATTGATTGGCATTTGTGGTTGGTGTTTGCAGTTAATATTTATTTGTTTCTTGGTGAGTGTGGCTTGGTTTCTGTGGGTTAAGCAACTTATTCATATGTGGCACTTTTATTTGGCTCACAGTATGACTTGGCTAGGTTTTGTTTAGGCTCACTTGGGTCGAGCAGTTGGTATTGGTATTGGGTTGTTTGTTAGTGCTATTAGTGGGGTTCTGATTGGTGAACAGGCCATGGAGTTTGGGTCAGCATTGTCAGAGATAATGATAGTGATAGCGTGAGATGCTCTTATCATTATGTTTCATCACTATATGCTGACCCACTAGGCTAGGCAGTTTTCTTGGTTTGTTATTATTGTGCTACTGGTGAGTATCGTATGTTGTTATATTGATTTGGTTTGCCTTTTATTTGTTAATTAGGCTAGGCAGTTTTGATTGTGTTACTGGTAAGTATGGCTTGGTGTTTATATAGATTAAGCATAGCATACTTATGTGGTGTATGCGGTTTTATGGTTATTGTTGGTTAGATTGGTTAGATTATAGTGTTAGTGGTAGTGTATCATCTAGGGGGCCAAGTGCTGGTTGCACAGAAATTTGTTGTGGCTGTGTAAGCGGTTTTTGTTGCTGCTGGGGTGCACTCTCAGCTTGCGCAGGAAAGGATGCTAGTAGTCGTTCTGTTTCTTGGAGTTTATTGTTGAGAGCGATTAGTTCTCGATTGATGTTATTCATTTCGTTGACACTCATTGGAAAGCGGAGTGTAAAGGATCGTTCTGTGGTGTCTGGGTCGAATGGTACTCTAGCGCTTTTCTTTCCTTTTTTCCTTTTAATTGACAAAGCATTTACAGATACCATACATTCAAATGGAAGCGAGTAAGTGATTAGAATAAGACTGAACACACAGGAGGAATTGGTTCCCGCTTGGCCATGGTGCAGCAACATATTCCACACAGACACGCTCCACATTCATATGTAGGCAGCATAGCTTGTCCGGATTTATTTAAGATAGATGTTTACAAAATTCCAGTTAACAAAATTTGTAGCTTAAAATTAATCACAATACTTAGTTTGATAGATCATGGGTATTTCCCGGTAAGATAGAGCAAGTGTATTTGTGTTTGTCTCATTTCTTGATTTGATTGTGAATTAATTGAGCATAACATCTTTGGACAGAAAGCGACGACAGCATTTATTGTACGTAACATGCCATAAGCCAGCTGTTTTGATATAGTGCTGTAAGGGAGAGGAGGTGGCGTAGTAATGGCAAGAGTGCAGGGCAACTTAGATGAAAAAACTACTGCTTGAGACAAAGGGCAGGACTAAAAAACACCTTGAATACCCTGCTGCTGCAATGCCAGGTATGACAAAAAAATTTAACTGGTTACCATGCGTTGTCGTTTGTGCGTCTCCCCTCTCATAGAGACTGACGTGCGATGGATTTTTAATGTATAGAGTAAGTTTATTTATGGGGGATGTTGTGTGACTGTGCAACTGGATTAATGGCAAAGACATCAACTGAATGATGCAAAAGTTTATTAGGAGAGGATGGTTGTAACATGAACAAGATGCCGACAGCATAACTAGAACATACACGGTTGCGGTCTTATCATTGTCTCTATTCTAGTATGCAGAGCGGAAAGCAAGTTGCATATTGAATAATTATAATGTTCCAGAAAGTTTATGAAGATTGGTTAATTTGGAAACTAGACTATGGGAGTTGTTCAACTGTACGAGAAATTGTAATATGAACAAGCTGCTGACAGCATAACTAGAACATACACGGTTGCGGTCTTGGCATTGTCTCTATTCTAGTATGCAGAGCGGAATGCATGTGCATATTGAATAATTATAATGTTCCAGAAAGTTTTTGGAGATTGGTTAATCTGGAAATTAAAGACTATGGGAGTTATTAAACTGTACGAGAAGTTGCAATATGAACAGCCGCCGTCAGGACATCTAGGAACATACACGGTTGCGGTCTTGGCATTGTCTCTATTCCAGTATGCAAAACGGGAGTATGTTTATATTGTAAGTATACCAAATGTTGAATAAATAGAAACAGGATTGAAGATTTCAAGCTTATTGGAGTACAGCTCTGGTGCAAGGAGTTTGTTAATAGAGATCGTATCCTGGTATACGAGACAAACTTGTTCTGTTCGTTGTATTGGGAGGAATGCATATGAGCAGAGATGCGCATGACAGAGTTGCATTACTTGAAATGAAGATTAGGAGAAAGGTTAACAGTTGATAAAGTAACTTGCCGAAGAACCAGTGCATAATGTGTGGGTGAATTAGTGTGGGGCTGGGCACGGTAAAACCGGCCAGGTGATCGCGCACAAGGGGCACGAAAGGCTTGGCTGGGGGCGGTATGACCGGCCAGGTGATCGTGCACAGGGGGCACGAAAGGCTTGTCTGGGGGCAGTATAAACTGGCCAGGTGATCGTGCTCAGGGACACGAAGGCTTGGAATCAGCTTCAGACAGTATATGTATTACGCTAGCTCTGGACATCAAGAGGAGTATCAAGTACATCGTAGGACGGTTGACGCAAGCATCGTGGATGGTGTAGTGGCAGAGAGAAATTTTAGAGTATCAAGCATAAGGGCATCAGTTAACAGGATTTGCTCAATAGACGTCATAATGGGTAGTGTTGTGGATTATCAAGCATAAGTACATCAGTAATATGGCACAGGGCATAACGGGAGGCACATCAAGAACAATATACAGTATAAGGCATTAAATATGGTCATCATAGACGGTTTTGCAGACCATTGAGGAAGGTAGTGGCAGTTATAGGGCATCAAGCATCAAAACATCAGCAATAAAACACGGACATCAGCTAGGAGGCCCCAGGATTCGATTCAAAGGCACAAGAACCAAAACGTGGTGGAGATGAAGACCACTGCCATTCTTGTTGCTGTATGCAGAAAGTATAAGGGGCCAGGTACAAATGCTCGCGCAAGAATCCGTGACAGGTAGCATGCAAATGAAAGGAGGTTAGTAATGTTGTATAAACTGAGAATACTTACCATAATTAACTCTTTAACCGTAATGGTGGAGCAGCTGATTTTATCGTTACTAGAGCAACGACTGCAGACTGAAAGTGGTGAGTCGCGTGAGGTTAAAAAGGAATTGTTCCTGCTTCTGATCAATATAAAACGGAAGAAAGGGGTTTTTCACTAAACAAGCGTCAAGAAGCTTAGGGTGAGTTTGCTTCAAGAGAGGAAGATTGACAGCCGAGATTAAAACAAATCTAGAATAGTTAAGGGTTAAGCTAGGAAACATTCTCCATTAAAAAAGAAGGAAATAATACTAAGGTTGAAAAGAAAGAAAAAGAATATTAAACTATTCTAGTTTAGAAAAAATAAATATAATTTTAACAAAAAGGAGGATTAAATTTGTATTTGTGGTCAAAAAAATAAATACATTACGGAAGAGACAAACAAATATATTTGGATTAATACACCTTGATTAAAAGAAAACAACATTAAACACAAACGAAAATGATGAACTTGAGTCAACGAAAACCAACACGATTTACAGTAAACGCAAAAGAAAAAACAGAAAAAGGACAAACAAAAAACGAAAATAATGGACTGAGCCAACAAAAAGATTCGAGTTTTTTCTTTTGGGTCAATAAATACATAAAAAATATAATAGTAAAAATAATAACAACGGAAAAAAGGAGTAAACAATATATAACAAAAATGAAATATTTGGAACAAAACGAAAAAAGATATTAATTTAGCAAAAAGAAAATATTCAATTTTTAGACAAGAAAAAGAAAATTTAAATTATAGGAATTATTTCCCAATTTTGAAGTGCTCCAATCGAAATTTAGAAGCAGACTGGCTAGATATTGTATGTGGGCATTGACATTTAAGGCAAATTTGAGAATTTAGTTCCAAGGCATACTAGAAAAAAGAAAGATTTCCCATAAAATAAAAAGATTTAATTTAAAATGAAAAGAGAAATGGTCGTCGAAGTTTTCCATTAAGTTTACAAGTATCAAAAAAAAAGCTTGAATTAACAAAAAAGATTAAAAAAAGTTGAAAACATTTTCCATTAAAGTAAAGAAAATTATGCTTATGAAAAGAATGAAAAAGATTAAAAAAGGAAAATTATATTATATATTTTATGTTCAAAAAATAAATGTATATTATGAGTAACGGAAAAAGGGACAAACAAAAATTTATTTGGTATAGCACAAATTAAAAACAACATCAAACGCAAACGAAAATAATTAGCTTGAGTCAATATAAGCAAAAGATTAGAAAATTTTACGGTCTATAAATGAATACAAATTATATAATAGGAGAAAAATGAGATTAACTTACGTTAAGCTAGGAAACATTCTCCATTAAAAAAGAAGGAAATAATACTAAGGTTGAAAAGAAAGAAAAAAGAATATTAAACTATTCTAGTTTAGAAAAAATAAATATAATTTTAACAAAAAGGAGGATTAAATTTGTATTTGTGGTCAAAAAAAATAAATACATTACGGAAGAGACAAACAAATATATTTGGATTAATACACCTTGATTAAAAGAAAACAACATTAAACACAAACGAAAATATAACTTGAGTCAACGAAAACCAACACGATTTACAGTAAACGCAAAAGAAAAAACAGAAAAAGGACAAACAAAAAACGAAAATAATGGACTAAGCCAACAAAAAGATTCGAGTTTTTTCTTTTGGGTCAATAAATACATAAAAAATATAATAGAAAAAATAATAACAACGGAAAAAAGGAGTAAACAAATATATAACAAAAATGAAATATTTGGAACAAAACGAAAAAAGATATTAATTTAGCAAAAAGAAAATATTCAATTTTTAGACAAGAAAAAGAATATTTAAATTATAGGAATTATTTCCCAATTTTGAAGTGCTCCAATCGAAATTTAGAAGCAGACTGGCTAGATATTGTATGTGGGCATTGACATTTAAGGCAAATTTGAGAATTTAGTTCCAAGGCATACTAGAAAAAAGAAAGATTTCCCATAAAATAAAAAGATTTAATTTAAAATGAAAAGAGAAATGGTCGTCGAAGTTTTCCATTAAGTTTACAAGTATTCAAAAAAAAAGCTTGAATTAACAAAAAAGATTAAAAAAAGTTGAAAACATTTTCCATTAAAGTAAAGAAAATTATGCTTATGAAAAGAATGAAAAAGATTAAAAAAGGAAAATTATATTATATATTTTATGTTCAAAAAATAAATGTATATTATGAGTAACGGAAAAAGGGACAAACAAAAATTTATTTGGTATAGCACAAATTAAAAACAACATCAAACGCAAACGAAAATAATTAGCTTGAGTCAATATAAGCAAAAGATTAGAAAATTTTACGGTCTATAAATGAATACAAATTATATAATAGGAGAAAAATGAGATTAACTTACGTTAAGCTAGGAAACATTCTCCATTAAAAAAGAAGGAAATAATACTAAGGTTGAAAAGAAAGAAAAAGAATATTAAACTATTCTAGTTTAGAAAAAATAAATATAATTTTAACAAAAAGGAGGATTAAATTTGTATTTGTGGTCAACAAAATAAATACATTACGGAAGAGACAAACAAATATATTTGGATTAATACACCTTGATTAAAAGAAAACAACATTAAACACAAACGAAAATGATGAACTTGAGTCAACGAAAACCAACACGATTTACAGTAAACGCAAAAGAAAAAACAGAAAAAGGACAAACAAAATACGAAAATAATGGACTGAGCCAACAAAAAGATTCGAGTTTTTTCTTTTGGGTCAATAAATACATAAAAAATATAATAGAAAAAATAATAACAACGGAAAAAAGGAGTAAACAAATATATAACAAAAATGAAATATTTGGAACAAAACGAAAAAAGATATTAATTTAGCAAAAAGAAAATATTCAATTTTTAGACAAGAAAAAGAAAATTTAAATTATAGGAATTATTTCCCAATTTTGAAGTGCTCCAATCGAAATTTAGAAGCAGACTGGCTAGATATTGTATGTGGGCATTGACATTTAAGGCAAATTTGAGAATTTAGTTCCAAGGCATACTAGAAAAAAGAAAGATATCCCATAAAATAAAAAGATTTAATTTAAAATGAAAAGAGAAATGGTCGTCAAAGTTTTCCATTAAGTTTACAAGTATCAAAAAAAAAGCTTGAATTAACAAAAAAGATTAAAAAAAGTTGAAAACATTTTCCATTAAAGTAAAGAAAATTATGCTTATGAAAAGAATGAAAAAAGATTAAAAAAGGAAAATTATATTATATATTTTATGTTCAAAAAATAAATGTATATTATGAGTAACGGAAAAAGGGACAAACAAAAATTTATTTGGTATAGCACAAATTAAAAACAACATCAAACGCAAACGAAAATAATTAGCTTGAGTCAATATAAGCAAAAGATTAGAAAATTTTACGGTCTATAAATGAATACAAATTATATAATAGGAGAAAAATGAGATTAACTTACGTTAAGCTAGGAAACATTCTCCATTAAAAAAGAAGGAAATAATACTAAGGTTGAAAAGAAAGAAAAAAGAATATTAAACTATTCTAGTTTAGAAAAAATAAATATAATTTTAACAAAAAGGAGGATTAAATTTGTATTTGTGGTCAAAAAAATAAATACATTACGGAAGAGACAAACAAATATATTTGGATTAATACACCTTGATTAAAAGAAAACAACATTAAACACAAACGAAAATGATGAACTTGAGTCAACGAAAACCAACACGATTTACAGTAAACGCAAAAGAAAAAACAGAAAAAGGACAAACAAAAAACGAAAATAATGGACTGAGCCAACAAAAAGATTCGAGTTTTTTCTTTTGGGTCAATAAATACATAAAAAATATAATAGAAAAAATAATAACAACGGAAAAAAGGAGTAAACAAATATATAACAAAAATGAAATATTTGGAACAAAACGAAAAAAGATATTAATTTAGCAAAAAGAAAATATTCAATTTTTAGACAAGAAAAAGAAAATTTAAATTATAGGAATTATTTCCCAATTTTGAAGAGCTCCAATCGAAATTTAGAAGCAGACTGGCTAGATATTGTATGTGGGCATTGACATTTAAGGCAAATTTGAGAATTTAGTTCCAAGGCATACTAGAAAAAAGAAAGATTTCCCATGAAATAAAAAGATTTAATTTAAAATGAAAAGAGAAATGGTCGTCGAAGTTTTCCATTAAGTTTACAAGTATCAAAAAAAAAAGCTTGAATTAACAAAAAAGATTAAAAAAAGTTGATTTTTTTTCTGGTTGACAATTGTTGAGTGGGAGGCTGGGTCGTGGATGGGACGAGATGGGAAACGGGACGGACAAATTGGGCACTCTCGCCCATCGGCCTGCAAGCGTGAGCGAGCTAGCTAGATGAGAGAGCGTGTATATGTGTGGAAGTGAGTGAGAGAGAGATATAATCGACCGAATGGGTGTATGGTACAAGGGTGAGCGTGTGTGTGAGTGCAGGAGCAAGCGAGTCGTAGTGGGGCGGCTTTATTGGCGCCCACTCAATTTTAATTCTAACTACTCTCATAGAACCATGCTCCCTATCACACACACTGGTCTCACGCAAGACACCAAAACATCCACCATATCTAACTTCAAACACGACCATAGACCCAACAATCCGAACACCTGTAATCCATCTCAGATCCGTACATCCAGACTCAAGCAACCCATTCCAGAAAGTTTATTGATATACATTCATATTCTCTTTCTCTCTGTTTTTTGATTAACAAATATTTCTCCTTAAATATATATACTTATACTTATTTGAGATAACAGATGTGTTACAAAATTAATTTTCTTAAATTTAAATTGTGTTTTATCTTTAGCTTAATTACTAAATGACAACTTTTTTTAAATTGAATTAATTTTGTGTTTTTTTATGATATAGTGTGTGTGTGTTTGTACATATGTACATTGTATGATATAGTGTGTGTGTGTGTGTGTATTGGCTAAATTATAATTAACTATAATTTTAATTATTAATTTTTAATTTTATTATTATTATTATTATTTCTAGCATGTATGAGTTTTGCCAAATAATTCATACATTATTTTTAGAAAATTTATTAATAATAAACATTTTTTTTTTTGGCATGATTTAATGTGATTTTCATTTCCTTTTTGTCTCTTGGATAGAAAATGAATTTTTTGATGAAATTGTAATTGTAGTTGTAATTGAGGATGGAGTGTGGAGTGTAGAGTGTGGAGAGAAGAGAGAGAAAATATTTAAAGGAATGTACAGTTGGAGTGTGTGCGGCATCAGCATTTATACATATATGCCATAAGCCAGCAGATATTGATAAATGCCATGCAGAAAAATAAAAAATTGAAAATTGAAAAAATAAAAAATTGAAAAAATTTAATGAGAGAATTTTCTTTTGGACGTTAATGAATTTATGGATAATTTTTGAATTCAGTTATGATAATTGATTTGAGTTTGATTTATCCGGCTAATTTAGTCGGATATTGTTTTTGTCAAATATGCTGTTGGACTAGGTCATGGTTAAATATCGGTACAGCGTGTGTGTGTGTTCCCGTACGATTGTGTGCGTGTGTGTGTGTGTGTTATTTTGGTGGCTCGAGACAACAGAGCTGACCAACACACAAACACGCACGACACACCAGGGCCACTCCACAATTGCACAACAAAGACTGTCCAATGCCTATCCAATGTATTTGATTACCCAATGTTTGTTTGTTGGGTGTCTTCTGAATTTTATTTTTTAATTTTTGTTTTCCCAATTGGAACTTTTTCTTCTCCAAACATTCTCTCCTTTTTTTTCCTTTGCTCCTCTGCGAAGCAAATGAAAGAAGGAGAGTATTCTACCCATCCTATGAGCAGTTTTCAAGGCCACATCAAATCAATTATATGTGATTTTAAATAGAGACATTACTTTCCTCTGACAATTATAAATTTATCGCCAAGTGCCATTCTCTCAGTTGGAGCACTGGCTAAATTGTCAGAAAAAAGTCATTTGGCAATAGCATCTATTTGGCAATATGGGATTGAAAATAGGATAGGGTGGAAAAAGAAATAGAAAATTTGGATGAAAATTCATTTGTTGTGAGTAAGAGTAAGAGTAAATGTGTTTTTTTTATCTATGTGTATGAATGTGTGTGTGTGTGTATGCATATGTGTGCATGTGTAAATGATAATTGTATTTAATAGTAGATATTATTGTTTTTGTGATTGTTTGTGATATGTATGCTCAATGTGTGTATGATAGTGAGTGTGTATTTGTGTGTATGTGTGTGTATTGTATTGAATTGATGAATTAAATTAATTAATCTATGATGCTGATGACTATGGTGTTGATGATGATGATGATGTTTGTTGTTGTTGCTGTTGTTGCTGTTGTTGTTGATGTCGTCGTCGTCGCCCCGCCACAGAGAGGAAAGGTGGAGGGAGGCGTGTCGATGTTGAGAGTGTGCGCGCCCAGTTGGGCAGCGTTGATGATGATTGTTGTTTGCGCGCAAGTGTGTGTATGCATGCGTGCATGTGTGTGTACATGCGCACATAGATGTTTTGCATGCGCGCATATGTATGTGTTGTTGTGCGTTTGTTTTGTGCACCAGCACATGGGCGAGCAGAGTGAGGCAGCATTCCTGTCTGGTGGCGCACAATTTGTGAGCAAGCATGTGTATGAGCATGCGTGCGCGAGTGTGTGTACATGCGCACATAGATGTTTTACATGCGCGCATATGTATGTGTTGCTGTGCGTATGTTTTGTGCACCAGCACATGGGCGAGCGGAGTGGGGCAGCTTTCCTGTCTGGTGGCGCACAATTTGTGAGCGAGCATGTGTATGTGCGTGTGCATGTGCGCGAATATAGGCGTCATGATGTCTAGCATTTAAAAATGCTAGGAGACACGCTAGACTGGCAGGCGCTGGCAAGCGCGCACACATTTGATGATTGATTGTTTGTTGTTGTTGTTGTTGTTATTGTTAATGTTGTGATGATACTGGTTAGTAATTGCAATGAAAATTGCAGATATTGATAAAGTTAATAAGGGAAAAAAAAAGTATTATGATCCGAGACTGGGTTGAGAGATGGAGAGAAAAGGTGAGTAGACAAAGGTAAGTAAAAATTTAAATAAATATTAAAAGAAAAATAAAAAAGGATAATGTAGGAGAGAAAAAGAAAGAAGAGAGAGGTAAGTGTCTCGATCATGATTATTTATATTTTAATCCCATAAACAATTTTCCCATTTTTGTTTTGATTAATTTGAGCATGAGCAGCGATATATAAAACAATGGGACCGGGCACAATTGATCCACATTCAATTCATTATTTTTGATTTGCAATTGTATCAATTTGAATTGGATGTGGATGCAGCAGGCAGTGTGGAGTCATCACCGTGGCGAAGCACACCCTGCATTTGTTGCTGCATTATGGACATCCAGCCCATCATCTTATCTAACTGTTCTTGTTGTTTTTGCGCCATTTCAAGGAGCATTCGATTGTTTTGATCGTTTACGGACTGTTGTTGTTGCGGATGTTGTTCTAGTTGTTCTAGCTGTTGTTGCTGTTGTTGTTGTTGCCGCTGCCCATCATCCACCTGCATAGGCACAGGCTGTTGATGTTGTTGTTGTTGTTGGACAGTGGCAGTGGCAACTTGACACCGTTTAGACAAATTTTCTAGCATTTGACATTGAGTCGAAACAATTTGCTCGCGACTCAATATCGAGCCAGTTTGATTAAGTTGGCGCTGTTGTTGTTGTTGATGCTGGAGTTTTTGGATCTGTGCCCATCTGGCACGCGGATCCAAAGTATTGATAGTGGGGATTGTGTGAGTGGGTTTAGATTTTTTGGCATTTTTTGCCATATTGACAATGTTGTTGCTGTTAATAGCGAACGCAGCTGATGTGCTTGCAACCGGCTGTTGTTGCTGTTGCAATTGTTGTTGTTGTTGCTGTTGCTGTTGCTGTTGCTGTTGCATCGGCTGTAGCTGTTGCATCGGCTGTAACAACAACAATTGTCCATCAGTGCGTTTGCGTTTTTTGATTAGTTTTTTCTTTTTGTTCTTATTAAGATTAGGATTGATATTATTTGCATTGATAGGGATTGCTTGCATTTGCATTTGCATTGGCATAGGCATTGACATTGGCTGTTGTTGCTGCTGTTGTTGTTGTTGTTGTGGTTGTGCCAGCAACGGTTGTAATTGTTGCTGTTGTTGTGCAAGCGTTTGCAACTGTACCGATTGCTGGCGCTGCTTTGGCTGCCTCTGCTTCTGCTTCCGCTGTATATTCGGCTGTTGAGGCTGCCGAATTTTTGAATTTTTAATATTGGCCATGGCCAATAGTTTTGTATTTAATAAATCCAAATACAATGGACAACCCTTGTAGTTGGCGGTATGGTTCATGCCACAATTGGCACATTTTGCTGGCAGATTTGCCAATTTGATGCAGGCTTGTGTTAGGTGGTCTTCACCACACTTAACACAGCGCGCTGAGTGTCGGCAATAGCGTGAGGTATGATTGAAGCGTTGACAACGATGGCATTGCGGCAATCTGTTGTCATTGCTTTTGGGCCATTCGAAACGTACAATAAATTTGCAGAGTGTTCGAATATTGAAAATTGTACGGTTTTTGATAGGGTCAGGAGCTAGCTCTATATAAAACAGATTCGGACGATACATGCCAGAGCCGCTACGATTCTTGTATTGTGGGTTGTATACGCTTCGTATCGTATAACCCATACAAGTTAGCTCGTGCCGGATTGCGTCTGTGCTAGTGGTAGAATGTATACCACGCACCACAATCCGGAACGAGCGCTCCTCACGTCTCTGATATGTATTATATTGGTAAGTATTGTCATTATTTAGGACATTTATGATATTTTGATAAGTATCTTGGGTTTTTGGTAGAATTCGCACTGTGCCTGGACCACCTAATTTGAGCCCATAATCAATTATGGGCGGATTGTGGTCATTTAGTTTGGCGATTAGTGTGTCTATACCGTTTTGATTCGATTGCGTAATATAATCAATGTATATTTGGGGTGGCTTAAAGTTTTTGCTCTTTGGAGCCAAAACTTTGCCATCAGCAATCGGTTGTTGTTGTTGTTGCTGCTGTTGTTGTTGTTGCAGCAGATTTGATTGTAATTGTGATTGCAGAAGAGGGGTGGGGGGCGGACGAGAATCAAAGGTAGGATTGGCTGCAATGGGAGCCGTAGAAGTAGCATTGGCAGCTGAAATATTTGCCGCTTCTATTTGATTTTCGATCGGATTGAGTATGTTATTATTATTGTTGTTGCTGTTGTTGCTGATGTTTGACATTATTATTGGCCGATTGGCAGAAGCTAAAGCAGCTTGAACTGCGTCAGCCAAACTGTTGGTTGTCACTATCGATGGTGTTGTTGCTGCTGCTGCTGTTGCTGCAGATGGTTGTGATGGATGGACTGAATGTTTCTGTAAACGTTGAGGTTGAGGTTGTGACAATTCGTACAATGCAGGAGCCTCAAAATCGGATTCAGATAGGATACTGAACCGATTTGCAATTTGCTTGCTTCGAGATGCATCCTGTTGTATGGATCGAGAGGTTGACGAAGTTTGGCGATTGATTTTACGCGTATTTTTACGACGAATTGTTTTAGCATTTTTGCTTGATTGATGAAGCAATTTATAGTGCATAGCGCCAGTTGTTGAGGTCGTAGCAATATTGCTGTCTAAACAACCATTACTGGATGTGTTACCAGTCGAACTGGAATCACTGCTTATGCATATAATTTTATTAGGTGGATCTATTGTTGTTGCTGTTGCTGCTGTAGTTGGAACAGGATGTAAGGATGCAGTCATTAGAAGCTGTTGGGCTGCATCCATTGTTGATGATATACCATCGCTGCCCTCAATGTCAACGAATAGCTCACTAGAAGATTGATTCGGATTGTAATTATTGAGTTTTTGTGAAGTTGTTTCATTCACTTGATCGGACTCAAGTTGGGCAATTAAACGCTTGTAATGCGCTAATTGAGCTTGTGCATTAGTTGGCATTTTAGCCGGTGTTGAGTATGTTGCTTTTGTTTCAATTGTTGATGTTCCAATTGGAACACCCAATTGGATATTAAGCTGCTGCTGCTGTTGCTCTTGACGCTGTTGTCCCTCTTGCACAGGTATTGAGGGTGCAAGGGGAGATGATGACAACATAGCCGCTGCCGGCACCATGGTGTCTGCTAAGGTGGACGACACATTGTTTGATGGTGCTGGCATTGGTGACATCGGCGACAGCGAGAGGTCCGACAAATCGGACAGAAGGCCAGGCGATAGCGCCGATACAGCTAGCAGCTGAGCAGAGGACGGAATATTTTTATTCGACATATTTGTGGTAAGTGATAAAAAATTTTCAGATTTTGTTTCCAGGTTTGGTGATTTTTCTCGAATTTTTCCGAGATTTTTTAGTGAATTTTTAATATTTTTGTGATATCTCAGATTTTTTCGATTTATATATATTTTCTCGAATTTTTTCAGAGATTTTTTTTTATTAATTTTATGATTTCAAAAAAATGTTTTCAGGTTTAATGAATTTTCTCGAATTTTTCCGAGATTTTTTAATGAATTTTAATATTTTTATATTTTCTTAAATTTTTTCAGATTTATTTTAGTGAATTTTCTCGAATTTTTCCGAGATTTTTTGTTCAATTTTAATATTTTTATGATTTCTCGAATTTTCCGAGATTTTTTTTTAATGTATTTTTTATATTTATATTTATATTTTCTTAAATTGTAGGTACTTTCAAATGGTAAGTAATTTAAATGGTAAGTATGTGTATTTAATATATATTTTTAAATGGTAAGTATATATATATATATATTGGTATGATATAGATATGTATTAGTATTTAATGTGTATTAATATTATTATTATTGTTTGATATATATTAAGGGCGGCGGCACGCCCGAAAAAACAATAATATTTTTATAAGAAATTTTAAAAGTAGCGGCGGCACGCTATGTTAAAGTTTCTACGTTTTGATATAGTATATTGCCGACGGCACGGCAAAAGTTGAAAATTTATTATATTATAATATGATATATATATATATATATATAATATCAATGTTAATTGATTATCTGGAGACGACACACCAGAATATCAATATTTCTATAATAAAAGGATTTTGTTTTTAAATAGATATTAATTTGCCGACGGCACGGCAATTATTTGCTGACAATGTATTCGTGTTAGCGAAAAAACGGCGCGCTCAAAAGAGGACAGAGAAAGCAAAACAAAAGAATTTCCCAAATGGAGCAAGGCCGTGCTAAGGAGAGAGCAGATAAAAACAATGATGGCCGCTGTGAAATGAGCGAGATTTCTCGCGCGTTTGTTTTGATTCTGTTGATCGGCCAGCCACTTGTTTTTGTTTTGATTCTCTCGCACGCTCTCGCGCGCTCTCTGTTTACGATGCAGAGCAGCAAGAGAATAAGCAAGCAAGTAGGCAGGCTGGCTTGGCGCGATTTTGATTCTCTCGCTGGCTCTCTGTTTAGTATGGGAGCGACAAGAGAATGGGCAAGCAGGCAGGCAGGCCGGCTTGTCGCAAAATATTTTGGTGGCGACACACCGAAAAGCTGCCTAGGAATGAATTTATTATTATTGTTTTTATTGTTTTTATTATATTATTGTTTAATTGGTGGCGACACACCGTATTATTTGTTTAAACAATTCGGTGGCGACACACCATATATTTATTTGAGAAAAAATATATATAAAAAAAAAGCTGGCGACGACACGCCTGTGTATTTCTTCGATATATATTTGTTTGTTTTGGTTATTATTGTTTTTAGCGGCGACACGCTATGTTTTGATTTGGATGTACAAATTATATACATATATATTTGTGAATGAAGTCCTGAGAGTAATTCAGACACTTGTCGCTCTCTCTCTCAATGAAGAGATCAATGGCAAATAATTATGTTTTGATTTTGGATATTTCTGTACATACGCTTGAAATTTTTACACACCCACACACATAAATCGTCTGCCTGTAGCAATTTGAGCGATTGTTGTTGTGTGTTTGTGTATACGTGTGCGCGCGTGACTGTATCACGAGATATGAAAGCTTGCAAGTTTTCGTGAGTGCGTGCGCCTATGGGCGTGTGGGCGTGTAAGCGTATATGTGTGCGTATATATATGAGTGTGAATGAGTGCGCGTCGTGTGCACTATGAAGTACAGGTTGCGCGGCAGCAACTTAGCACACGCACATCCACACATACATATGTGTATGGAAATATATATATATATGTATATGTGTGTATATCAATTAAATAATTGATGTTTTGATTGTTGGGTTGAAATGGCAGATGGTCATGAATATGATAACGCTTGAATGTGTTAGTATTGATAAAAAATAGTTGTGCACTGTACCTTAATGGCCGTTATGGTTGTTGTAATTATTATGTTTAGCGTACCTTGTATTTGGACGCTTTGGCTTTTTGGCTGTTGCAGCTGATATTGATTGTGGGTGTTGTGCTGTACCATTTGTATGGACGTTTTGATTGGTGAATTAATATTTGTTATTTATTGTTATAATTATTAACTATTTATGATCAAGTATGTTTTTTGGTCAAAGAAATTGCTCTCTTTGTAGCCGTATGTGAGTGATTGGGGTAATGTCCGTAGACGGACAATTGGTAGCGAAATATTTTTTTTTTTTTGAATTAAAAATATTTGCTAATTGAAAATATTGGGATGGCTATTAGCAATTTTATTAAATTATTTTTGTTTTATTTTATTAATTTTATATTGATCGTTGATCGTTATGATGTTTATTGATTTTCAGATATGATTTATTTATTTGTTTAATTTATTTGATGCACTTTCAAAAACAATAGAAAATAAAAGGTGAGCGTACAGTGCGCCCCAAAAAAGAGGAGTTGGCATTGGCGTGGCGTGGCTTGGCTTGGCTTGGCTTGGCTTGGCGTGGCGTCAGCTTTGAAAAGCACACACACACACAAGGGCGAATATGCAAAGCACACGCATACGAGCCTGTACCCACGCAACTATTTTATATATATATACTTTTTTTTTTTTTCCTTTGTATAAAAATGCACTGATGCACTATACACTATACAAAATATGCACTATCTGTACTCGTTATTAATTTTTTTTTTGTTCACTTTTTTCTTCACTTTCTTTCCAGGAAAGATGCCACCATATATTATTAATATTATTATTAATAATATATATATTGATATTTATATAAATTTGTATTAAGCGATCGCGCAACCGATTTAGAATCAATTAAATTAAATTAATTAATTGTACCACTGATTCTCAATTTAGTATGCACTTGTTTCACTTATTTGATTTGACTGGACACTGTACTGAACTTTCACAATTTTCACAATTCGATTTCGATTTTAATGACAACTGATCGTCCGCTGACACGTCCGTTCACTTCAAGCGACAATTCAAGACCTCCTGTTTTTTCTGGTTGATAATTGTTGAGTGGGAGGCTGGGTCGTGGATGGGACGAGATGGGAAACGGGACGGACAAATTGGGCACTCTCGCCCATCGGCCTGCAAGCGTGAGCGAGCTAGCTAGATGAGAGAGCGTGTATATGTGTGGAAGTGAGTGAGAGAGAGATATAATCGACCGAATGGGTGTATGGTACAAGGGTGAGCGTGTGTGTGAGTGCAGGAGCAAGCGAGTCGTAGTGGGGCGGCTTTATTGGCGCCCACTCAATTTTAATTCTAACTACTCTCATAGAACCATGCTCCCTATCACACACACTGGTCTCACGCAAGACACCAAAACATCCACCATATCTAACTTCAAACACGACCATAGACCCAACAATCCGAACACCTGTAATCCATCTCAGATCCGTACATCCAGACTCAAGCAACCCATTCCAGAAAGTTTATTGATATACATTCATATTCTCTTTCTCTCTGTTTTTTGATTAACAAATATTTCTCCTTAAATATATATACTTATACTTATTTGAGATAACAGATGTGTTACAAAATTAATTTTCTTAAATTTAAATTGTGTTTTATCTTTAGCTTAATTACTAAATGACAACTTTTTTTAAATTGAATTAATTTTGTGTTTTTTTATGATATAGTGTGTGTGTGTTTGTACATATGTACATTGTATGATATAGTGTGTGTGTGTGTGTGTATTGGCTAAATTACAATTAACTATAATTTTAATTATTAATTTTTAATTTTATTATTATTATTATTATTTCTAGCATGTATGAGTTTTGCCAAATAATTCATACATTATTTTTAGAAAATTTATTAATAATAAACATTTTTTTTTTTGGCATGATTTAATGTGATTTTCATTTCCTTTTTGTGAGAGAGAGAGATGGAGAGAAAAGGTGAGTAGACAAAGGTAAGTAAAAATTTAAATAAATATTAAAAGAAAAATAAAAAAGGATAATGTAGGAGAGAAAAAGAAAGAAGAGAGAGGTAAGTGTCTCGATCATGATTATTTATATTTTAATCCCATAAACAATTTTCCCATTTTTGTTTTGATTAATTTGAGCATGAGCAGCGATATATAAAACAATGGGACCGGGCACAATTGATCCACATTCAATTCATTATTTTTGATTTGCAATTGTATCAATTTGAATTGGATGTGGATGCAGCAGGCAGTGTGGAGTCATCACCGTGGCGAAGCACACCCTGCATTTGTTGCTGCATTATGGACATCCAGCCCATCATCTTATCTAACTGTTCTTGTTGTTTTTGCGCCATTTCAAGGAGCATTCGATTGTTTTGATCGTTTACGGACTGTTGTTGTTGCGGATGTTGTTCTAGTTGTTCTAGCTGTTGTTGCTGTTGTTGTTGTTGCCGCTGCCCATCATCCACCTGCATAGGCACAGGCTGTTGATGTTGTTGTTGTTGTTGGACAGTGGCAGTGGCAACTTGACACCGTTTAGACAAATTTTCTAGCATTTGACATTGAGTCGAAACAATTTGCTCGCGACTCAATATCGAGCCAGTTTGATTAAGTTGGCGCTGTTGTTGTTGTTGATGCTGGAGTTTTTGGATCTGTGCCCATCTGGCACGCGGATCCAAAGTATTGATAGTGGGGATTGTGTGAGTGGGTTTAGATTTTTTGGCATTTTTTGCCATATTGACAATGTTGTTGCTGTTAATAGCGAACGCAGCTGATGTGCTTGCAACCGGCTGTTGTTGCTGTTGCAATTGTTGTTGTTGTTGCTGTTGCTGTTGCTGTTGCTGTTGCATCGGCTGTAGCTGTTGCATCGGCTGTAACAACAACAATTGTCCATCAGTGCGTTTGCGTTTTTTGATTAGTTTTTTCTTTTTGTTCTTATTAAGATTAGGATTGATATTATTTGCATTGATAGGGATTGCTTGCATTTGCATTTGCATTGGCATAGGCATTGACATTGGCTGTTGTTGCTGCTGTTGTTGTTGTTGTTGTGGTTGTGCCAGCAACGGTTGTAATTGTTGCTGTTGTTGTGCAAGCGTTTGCAACTGTACCGATTGCTGGCGCTGCTTTGGCTGCCTCTGCTTCTGCTTCCGCTGTATATTCGGCTGTTGAGGCTGCCGAATTTTTGAATTTTTAATATTGGCCATGGCCAATAGTTTTGTATTTAATAAATCCAAATACAATGGACAACCCTTGTAGTTGGCGGTATGGTTCATGCCACAATTGGCACATTTTGCTGGCAGATTTGCCAATTTGATGCAGGCTTGTGTTAGGTGGTCTTCACCACACTTAACACAGCGCGCTGAGTGTCGGCAATAGCGTGAGGTATGATTGAAGCGTTGACAACGATGGCATTGCGGCAATCTGTTGTCATTGCTTTTGGGCCATTCGAAACGTACAATAAATTTGCAGAGTGTTCGAATATTGAAAATTGTACGGTTTTTGATAGGGTCAGGAGCTAGCTCTATATAAAACAGATTCGGACGATACATGCCAGAGCCGCTACGATTCTTGTATTGTGGGTTGTATACGCTTCGTATCGTATAACCCATACAAGTTAGCTCGTGCCGGATTGCGTCTGTGCTAGTGGTAGAATGTATACCACGCACCACAATCCGGAACGAGCGCTCCTCACGTCTCTGATATGTATTATATTGGTAAGTATTGTCATTATTTAGGACATTTATGATATTTTGATAAGTATCTTGGGTTTTTGGTAGAATTCGCACTGTGCCTGGACCACCTAATTTGAGCCCATAATCAATTATGGGCGGATTGTGGTCATTTAGTTTGGCGATTAGTGTGTCTATACCGTTTTGATTCGATTGCGTAATATAATCAATGTATATTTGGGGTGGCTTAAAGTTTTTGCTCTTTGGAGCCAAAACTTTGCCATCAGCAATCGGTTGTTGTTGTTGTTGCTGCTGTTGTTGTTGTTGCAGCAGATTTGATTGTAATTGTGATTGCAGAAGAGGGGTGGGGGGCGGACGAGAATCAAAGGTAGGATTGGCTGCAATGGGAGCCGTAGAAGTAGCATTGGCAGCTGAAATATTTGCCGCTTCTATTTGATTTTCGATCGGATTGAGTATGTTATTATTATTGTTGTTGTTGTTGTTGCTGATGTTTGACATTATTATTGGCCGATTGGCAGAAGCTAAAGCAGCTTGAACTGCGTCAGCCAAACTGTTGGTTGTCACTATCGATGGTGTTGTTGCTGCTGCTGCTGTTGCTGCAGATGGTTGTGATGGATGGACTGAATGTTTCTGTAAACGTTGAGGTTGAGGTTGTGACAATTCGTACAATGCAGGAGCCTCAAAATCGGATTCAGATAGGATACTGAACCGATTTGCAATTTGCTTGCTTCGAGATGCATCCTGTTGTATGGATCGAGAGGTTGACGAAGTTTGGCGATTGATTTTACGCGTATTTTTACGACGAATTGTTTTAGCATTTTTGCCTGATTGATGAAGCAATTTATAGTGCATAGCGCCAGTTGTTGAGGTCGTAGCAATATTGCTGTCTAAACAACCATTACTGGATGTGTTACCAGTCGAACTGGAATCACTGCTTATGCATATAATTTTATTAGGTGGATCTATTGTTGTTGCTGTTGCTGCTGTAGTTGGAACAGGATGTAAGGATGCAGTCATTAGAAGCTGTTGGGCTGCATCCATTGTTGATGATATACCATCGCTGCCCTCAATGTCAACGAATAGCTCACTAGAAGAGTGATTCGGATTGTAATTATTGAGTTTTTGTGAAGTTGTTTCATTCACTTGATCGGACTCAAGTTGGGCAATTAAACGCTTGTAATGCGCTAATTGAGCTTGTGCATTAGTTGGCATTTTAGCCGGTGTTGAGTATGTTGCTTTTGTTTCAATTGTTGATGTTCCAATTGGAACACCCAATTGGATATTAAGCTGCTGCTGCTGTTGCTCTTGACGCTGTTGTCCCTCTTGCACAGGTATTGAGGGTGCAAGGGGAGATGATGACAACATAGCCGCTGCCGGCACCATGGTGTCTGCTAAGGTGGACGACACATTGTTTGATGGTGCTGGCATTGGTGACATCGGCGACAGCGAGAGGTCCGACAAATCGGACAGAAGGCCAGGCGATAGCGCCGATACAGCTAGCAGCTGAGCAGAGGACGGAATATTTTTATTCGACATATTTGTGGTAAGTGATAAAAATTTTCAGATTTTGTTTCCAGGTTTGGTGATTTTTCTC
>JAWNPB010000333.1:0-28237 GCA_035045355.1 Drosophila lacicola | reverse complement strand
GTAACTTTAGCATGTGCGTCAAATTAGCGGCGGTGAGTTAGCGTCGATTTTTGGTACTTGGTATCGGAAAAGGAATCGGTCACTTTTAAATGCATTTATTTATGTTTTTAAGCACAAAACCAAATAAATTTAAATGCAGAATTGCAATAAATTTAATTATTTACTATCTACATTTATTTATTTTTGAATTTTAATTTATAATATGGGTAAACCAAGGGGTTAAAATATTAGGTTTTCACCATTCCATAAATATCTAAATTTAGGGATGATGGCCCCGAAAACCGCATATACACGATTAAAGCCTATAGTTTCTCCTAGCCAACTGTGAAAATTTGATTAAAATCATCGGTACCATTTTTAAGATATTTGGAAAAGAGTGCAACAACCCCCAAGTCAGCCCCATATAAAATGACCGCAAAAAATCAACCTTGTTTTCGAGCCCTTATTTCTTAACTCAGAGACAATGGCCCTCAATGCACGGTATACCCTCTTGTAGATACATATTTTAGGAAGCTATAGGCACTAATTTTAAGTAAATGGACGGTACAGATTTTGAGAAAATTAATTAATTGTAAACCAACCTCATATAGTTCATTAAAAAGTCTATCGAACTGCTAGTTCCTACTTGAACTGAATCACTGCCTGGCATCAGTGCTGAACAATTTTGTGCAGAACTGAGCGGGAACCAATTCAATTTGAATTATATGTAATCATGAAAAAATGGAAAGGACTCATAGTAAATTAAATTAATAAGTCAAAGCAAATTATATGAGAAGTACTAAGTCATACTTAATAGCGCAGTTTATGGAAAAATTGCATTTTTCCATTTTTTTCTTTACATCCTATGTTAATGCAAAAAAACATGCTGGCAATATTAGATATCATACTGTTAAATGGCAGCCATATTTTAAACTTTATTATTTAATTTCTCCGAAAACGGCCTCAAATGCACGGTAGTTGTGCATATAGAGCACGATTTATCAATCATTTTGTTGCATTTGACGTTATCGGCAGCACCGAGGGTTACTCAGTTGGTTGCGTGCGATATTATCGGCCACGCCGATATCTTGTTGTCATATGGTCAGAGTATGCGGGGTGAAGTTGGGCCCACGGCGGAGCCCAAATTTTTGAAGGGTGGCAACGCCAGACATGCGATCCACGGCGCCAAAAGCGACGATTGCTATTGGCCGCCCGGTTCGCTCTTAAAGAGAATATGAGGAGAGTGGATCGCATGCCCTTGGATATGCCTTTGGCCTTCATTTGGGCCATTGACCCAAAAAAATGCAGCTGTGCAGATGAGCAGCAACGGTGCCCGCCTCGCAAATGTATGCGTGTGCCGAAATTCGGCACCGATGGTGTGGCTGCCCAAATGTAAGAAGAGTTCGATTTGATCAGCGGTTAACGGCAGACGTGCCAGCTCGAAGTGAGCATAAAATTTTTATATTACATATCTGCTGAAAAGATTAGAATTTTTTCCTTCTGGCAAGTTAAGCCAGCGCGTAATAACAAGTTACTTAACAGACGAAGAAAATTTTTGGTTGTGTTTTTTTTTGCAATTTAATAAACATATATAAATTAAACCGCCCGAGACAAAAAAATATAATAAAAAAATTAAAAGAGACTTAAAACTGAAGTGTGACGAGAGACGAACCAAATAAGCCGAAAATTAACGGCTCCGGCACCAAGGAGACCAGCTCGCGCACCAGAGAGGCCCACGAAACATTCAAAAGCCAGGATTCGGTTCAGCGGCGCAAACCAGCCATATCCGCGACGCCGCCAGCCAAGCATCGGCGCAGCCCTGAAGGCGACGAGACGAGCCACCAACGACCGGGCTCCAACAACGAAGAAGCGGCCACAGGCGAGACCGCGCCCACATCCTCCGAGTGAGTCCATTCCATTTTGCCCATCCTCATTCGCGCCTTGGCAGAGTCAGAAGAAGACTCCTGATTGCACTCCCTGAAAAGGAGTAGATTTTTTTTATCGTTAAATTTAGTTTTTTTTTGTATTTATAAATTACATCTATACATACTTACGCCGAGCTTCACTTTAGAGTGCGAATGGTGAGGGAAACTCCAAAGGTGATGCATCTGCGCCTGTAAAATAGAAAAATTTAAACTTAACACTTGCGCGAACTATGACCACATATTTACCTAATTGGAATTACCCAGTTATATCGCCCCTTACCACCCCCAGAGAGCTCTTTAGGTAGGGTAAGGTAGAATTAAGCGATTTAATACAGATCCATATCACCTACCTGTTGCACGACTGATTATCGTGCCATACCCAGTTTAAGTATCTGTGTGGGCCATTGTTCCCCAACCGGCGCAACGATTGCCTCTAAATTTTCTCCTTGCGTGTTTCTTTTGCGGCGACTAGCAATATCTTTGTAGTACTTCGTCGCCTGTTCCATTCAGTGTTGTTAAAATAAACAAAAGAATTCTATAAGATCAGAGAAAAATTTAGAAATTAATACACCTTGTCCATAAGTATAAGTATAGGCAACTTTAATACGCACCTGGAGAAGAAATGTTCACGTGGATGAATACTCATTTATCTGAATGGAGACCTCGTGCAAATTAGAATAAAAATAAAAGAAATATTAATGCTAATAATTATAAGATTACACAAAGCATTATACGCACCTGTGAAGTTAACAAAGTATACACTTGCATGAGATTGTAAACAGCTGCAAGATAAATGCCATAAGCAATGATTATAATTGTTATACATTTTAAGAAAACGCAACCAATTATACGCACCTATTGAAAGAAATCATGTCCGGCTAAAATAATATTGTTGGGGAGAGTGGGCATTATGGCCGACACGGGCTAATATAGGCCATTTAGTGGCCAAAATGAGGGAGACGAGTGTAGGTGATCGTCTCATGGTAGGGCGGGTACGCTGGGTCCGGAACCGGGGCCCGATCTGGAAGAGTAAGGTGGATAAATAGTGTTTTTTGTTAATTTATATTGAGTGTCTCACCTTTGTTGTTTACATTTTCATAGTTGTTACAGCTGTTTATTTTGTTCACGAGTTAGTAGTTCCGAATATTTGTTATCGATTATGTGGTTCATTTTGAGTAGTGTTGTGTAAGTCTGTTTTACTACAGACGTGTAGTTTTGTTGTTATCGATTGTGCGGACTGCGGGCCAGGGATGGGACCACACCCAGAGAATCCGATGAGCCAGCCGGCGCGGCCCACTGAGAAACAAGCAGTTCCGTAACAATTTTGCTATTTATTTCATTAAAATCATCGGTACAGATTTTGAGAAATTCTCATTTTTCTATTTCTCTCATAACATCCTATGTTAATGCAAAAAAACATGCTGGCAATATTAGATATCATACTGTTAAATGGCAAACATATTTTAAACTTTATTATTTAATTTCTCCGAAAACGGCCTCAAATGCACGGTAGTTGTGCATATAGAGCACGATTTATCAATCATTTTGCTATTTATTTCATTAAAATCATCGGTACAGATTTTGAGAAATTCTCATTTTTCTATTTCTCTCATAACATCCTATGTTAATGCAAAAAAACATGCTGGCAATATTAGATATCATACTGTTAAATGGCAGCCATATTTTAAACTTTATTATTTAATTTCTCCGAAAACGGCCTCAAATGCACGGTAGTTGTGCATATAGAGCACGATTTATCAATCATTTTGCTATTTATTTCATTAAAATCATCGGTACAGATTTTGAGAAATTCTCATTTTTCTATTTCTCTCATAACATCCTATGTTAATGCAAAAAAACATGCTGGCAATATTAGATATCATACTGTTAAATGGCAGCCATATTTTAAACTTTATTATTTTATTTCTCCGAAAACGGCCTCAAATGCACGGTAGTTGTGCACATAGAGCACGATTTATCAATCATTTTGCTATTTATTTCATTAAAATCATCGGTACAGATTTTGAGAAATTCTCATTTTTCTATTTCTCTCATAACATCCTATGTTAATGCAAAAAAACATGCTGGCAATATTAGATATCATACTGTTAAATGGCAGCCATATTTTAAACTTTATTATTTAATTTCTCCGAAAACGGCCTCAAATGCACGGTAGTTGTGCATATAGAGCACGATTTATCAATCATTTTGCTATTTATTTCATTAAAATCATCGGTACAGATTTTGAGAAATTCTCATTTTTCTATTTCTCTCATAACATCCTATGTTAATGCAAAAAAACATGCTGGCAATATTAGATATCATACTGTTAAATGGCAGCCATATTTTAAACTTTATTATTTAATTTCTCCGAAAACGGCCTCAAATGCACGGTAGTTGTGCACATAGAGCACGATTTATCAATCATTTTGCTATTTATTTCATTAAAATCATCGGTACAGATTTTGAGAAATTCTCATTTTTCTATTTCTCTCATAACATCCTATGTTAATGCAAAAAAACATGCTGGCAATATTAGATATCATACTGTTAAATGGCAGCCATATTTTAAACTTTATTATTTAATTTCTCCGAAAACGGCCTCAAATGCACGGTAGTTGTGCATATAGAGCACGATTTATCAATCATTTTGCTATTTATTTCATTAAAATCATCGGTACAGATTTTGAGAAATTCTCATTTTTCTATTTCTCTCATAACATCCCATGTTAATGCAAAAAAACATGCTGGCAATATTAGATATCATACTGTTAAATGGCAGCCATATTTTAAACTTTATTATTTAATTTCTCCGAAAACGGCCTCAAATGCACGGTAGTTGTGCATATAGAGCACGATTTATCAATCATTTTGCTATTTATTTCATTAAAATCATCGGTACAGATTTTGAGAAATTCTCATTTTTCTATTTCTCTCATAACATCCTATGTTAATGCAAAAAAACATGCTGGCAATATTAGATATCATACTGTTAAATGGCAGCCATATTTTAAACTTTATTATTTAATTTCTCCGAAAACGGCCTCAAATGCACGGTAGTTGTGCATATAGAGCACGATTTATCAATCATTTTGCTATTTATTTCATTAAAATCATCGGTACAGATTTTGAGAAATTCTCATTTTTCTATTTCTCTCATAACATCCTATGTTAATGCAAAAAAACATGCTGGCAATATTAGATATCATACTGTTAAATGGCAGCCATATTTTAAACTTTATTATTTAATTTCTCCGAAAACGGCCTCAAATGCACGGTAGTTGTGCATATAGAGCACGATTTATCAATCATTTTGCTATTTATTTCATTAAAATCATCGGTACAGATTTTGAGAAATTCTCATTTTTCTATTTCTCTCATAACATCCTATGTTAATGCAAAAAAACATGCTGGCAATATTAGATATCATACTGTTAAATGGCAGCCATATTTTAAACTTTATTATTTAATTTCTCCGAAAACGGCCTCAAATGCACGGTAGTTGTGCATATAGAGCACGATTTATCAATCATTTTGCTATTTATTTCATTAAAATCATCGGTACAGATTTTGAGAAATTCTCATTTTTCTATTTCTCTCATAACATCCTATGTTAATGCAAAAAAACATGCTGGCAATATTAGATATCATACTGTTAAATGGCAGCCATATTTTAAACTTTATTATTTAATTTCTCCGAAAACGGCCTCAAATGCACGGTAGTTGTGCACATAGAGCACGATTTATCAATCATTTTGCTATTTATTTCATTAAAATCATCGGTACAGATTTTGAGAAATTCTCATTTTTCTATTTCTCTCATAACATCCTATGTTAATGCAAAAAAACATGCTGGCAATATTAGATATCATACTGTTAAATGGCAGCCATATTTTAAACTTTATTATTTAATTTCTCCGAAAACGGCCTCAAATGCACGGTAGTTGTGCATATAGAGCACGATTTATCAATCATTTTGCTATTTATTTCATTAAAATCATCGGTACAGATTTTGAGAAATTCTCATTTTTCTATTTCTCTCATAACATCCCATGTTAATGCAAAAAAACATGCTGGCAATATTAGATATCATACTGTTAAATGGCAGCCATATTTTAAACTTTATTATTTAATTTCTCCGAAAACGGCCTCAAATGCACGGTAGTTGTGCATATAGAGCACGATTTATCAATCATTTTGCTATTTATTTCATTAAAATCATCGGTACAGATTTTGAGAAATTCTCATTTTTCTATTTCTCTCATAACATCCTATGTTAATGCAAAAAAACATGCTGGCAATATTAGATATCATACTGTTAAATGGCAGCCATATTTTAAACTTTATTATTTAATTTCTCCGAAAACGGCCTCAAATGCACGGTAGTTGTGCATATAGAGCACGATTTATCAATCATTTTGCACGGTACAGATTTTGAGAAATTCTCATTTTTCTATTTCTCTCATAACATCCTATGTTAATGCAAAAAAACATGCTGGCAATATTAGATATCATACTGTTAAATGGCAGCCATATTTTAAACTTTATTATTTAATTTCTCCGAAAACGGCCTCAAATGCACGGTAGTTGTGCATATAGAGCACGATTTATCAATCATTTTGCTATTTATTTCATTAAAATCATCGGTACAGATTTTGAGAAATTCTCATTTTTCTATTTCTCTCATAACATCCCATGTTAATGCAAAAAAACATGCTGGCAATATTAGATATCATACTGTTAAATGGCAGCCATATTTTAAACTTTATTATTTAATTTCTCCGAAAACGGCCTCAAATGCACGGTAGTTGTGCATATAGAGCACGATTTATCAATCATTTTGCTATTTATTTCATTAAAATCATCGGTACAGATTTTGAGAAATTCTCATTTTTCTATTTCTCTCATAACATCCTATGTTAATGCAAAAAAACATGCTGGCAATATTAGATATCATACTGTTAAATGGCAGCCATATTTTAAACTTTATTATTTAATTTCTCCGAAAACGGCCTCAAATGCACGGTAGTTGTGCATATAGAGCACGATTTATCAATCATTTTGCTATTTATTTCATTAAAATCATCGGTACAGATTTTGAGAAATTCTCATTTTTCTATTTCTAACATAACATCCTATGTTAATGCAAAAAAACATGCTGGTAATATTTCAACATATTTGAAATGGTGGCAATATTTTAAATTATCTATATTTATCTATATTTATATATAACCAGATAATAATACAAATTGTAGAATGTTTTAACAACTATGTAAAGTATTTATTTTATATAAATAACATGTTTAGATAATATTCATCGTCATGTGTACTTTTACTTATTTTTACAAGGTGGCATCTTTATGTTCCCATAGGTTAGCTTTCTTCGTAAGTTGGCAGCCCCTAACATAGCGGCACTTTTGCATTCCATGTTTATATCAAATAAGTTTTATTTTTGTTTGCGATTTCTTTTATTTGTAGTTCTGTACATCACACAACTAATCAATTGGGCCATATATGTGCATCATGCACTGCAATCGCATGCACTGCAATCGCCCCACAACCATACTTAATCCGCACAGCAGCATGGATCGCAGTAAGTTGTGTCCCAATTGAATGACTGATTGATTGTACGTATTTTTAGATAATACCATTATTATCTGCTAGGTTGATTAAATTTGTTTTCTTATACTCATCTCTTTACGCCAATTAGCTGCACCATTTGGGATCAACGTGATGCGAAGATGGTTCAGATGTTTGTACTTGAGATAGCCTCCGGCATTATTGAGTGCATCAATTCGCTGGTCGTGACCAAGGATTACATTTACATAGGCCTCGTCTGTCAGCCACATGATGAGCAACAGCAATGCGGCCATGGACGATGGCAACGTGGACGAGTGCTGTGATTCGATTACGCAGCTGACCAGCGCTTCGTTTCATCTGCACCATCTGGTCAAGGGTCGGCCCAAGCGCGCCCCAACCCGCTGATTAATGCGCCGCTGGATATTGGTAATGGCCTGGAGCACTTTTTCAGACCCGGCTCGGTCACGCCCAAAACGCTGACCCCGTTGGTGTCGCCCACATCCGAGGATGTGCTGTCATTTGTGGACAGCCCGACGATGAGTCGGGACGGCAACGGGCACATGACCTCCGAGGAGACAACGCCCATCATGGAGGAGCGTCGACCCATCAAGTAGGAACCGCAGTCGCCATTGCTCAAGACTCTTGATATATGTACACATATATATATGTACACATACTTGCATGCACATATCTGTTTTGTTATAAATACAGTACAACCAGAACATGTATATATACATAACAAAATATATATGTTCACGCATGAGTTAATAAATTATAAACTCTGCATCGTGACCATGAGACTGACTAAGATTACTATATTCGCAACTATATGTACTAGAAAAGTTGGAAAAATAAAACATGTTTAAGGCTACACATGACACAGGCGAATTAAAAATAATGCTTGCTAAAATTCACATAAAGAACTATATAAATATATATATGTATACACATTAATTGTGATGTAATTGCTGAAAATAAAACTTTAAACTATAATTGTAATTGCAAACACTTAAAGAAATTGTCTTATATTTGAGTTGTAATAGAATGCGGAGAAAATGAGCGTAAAGCTAACGCAACACATATTGTATTTTGTATAAGTATTAAGAATATTACTTTTCCGTCACTTTCTATATTCAACTTACAAAATGTTAATAGCTAAAACTGTTCGTAATAGTAATTTTAAACTTGTACAAGTATATCATGTATACATTTTTCCAAAGACAAGCCCACATATTTATTTAAAAACATGTTTGTTTAATTTATAAATGCAATTGCATACTGGTCGCAAGTTTTTAAATTGTAAAACCTCAATATTTATTGACTTGTTTGCGAATATGCATTTGTTAAACGTACGGTTTGTTAAATGGACCAAAAATATGTTATTTAATTCTTTCCACGCCACCATTGAGGTAGAATTAACAGCGCGTTTTTTTTAATGTGGTATCCCCAGTAGGCCTAATAATATTAATTAATATTTATAAATACATCTACTATCTACTACAACTACGTCTATTTTCAATATAATAAACAAATAAAGTTAGATCTAAATAAGAGTATTTGTGTTAATATATAATATGGCATGCTTAAATATTTTAGACGCATATTCTGCACCACAGCATATTTAAAGCTGGACCAAAATATATCGTAAAATTTGCATGCTGATATTTAACGATATAAATATTTGGTAATACCACTAACCAAAAAACATATAGACCGGACATGCAGAAGAAAATAGGTGGTCTCCAAAAATCGGTTTGTATCTGGTCCAACGAGCGAGTAAGATATACATATGACATCTTTTGATCGCTCACACTACAGGAAACTCCTTTGGCTTACTCTCTTCCATATGATTTGTGCGATAGAACGGCATCGCTGTCTTCTTACTCGCTCACTCTACAAGAAACTGCTGTGGCTTACTCTCATCCATATGATTTGTGTTTGTATATTTCATCAAACCCAAAATCATAAAAAGAAGGGTGCGCGACAACCGCGGGCCAAAAATGATATTTTCTTTTGCGCCCATGATCTGCCCATTCACACACATTTGTGTCTATGTGTGTGTGTGCGCAGAGCTCAAAATTCAGAAGTCCAAAAATATTATCAAATTTGGATCGGACAGGCAGGCAGGGACCAACAGGCACACATGCGCATAAATGCTTCTATTCATATACAAAATACGCAAGTATGCGTGATTAGCAAGTCCAAAAACTTTTAAATGCACACATGCCAACGCTTAGGTACCCTTTCCAGCAATACCGAGCTAAAATGAAAGAATTTCGCATCGACTTGGCAAACCCTTTCATGATTTCATATTACTCGTCCCCTCAAAAGGGAAGAAATGCCACCGACTTTTGACAAAAATTGAATTTGTGGGCATTTTTGCTTGTGCGGCCACATGCACACACAAACATTTAAACGGTACCTAGACATGAAGAGAGCATTGAGAGCACTGAGAGTAAGTGCGAGCGAGATAAAAATAAACAGCGATGCCGCTCTATCGCACAAATCATATGGATGAGAGTAAGCCACAGCAGTTTCTTGTAGAGTGAGCGAGTAAGAAGACAGCGATGCCGTTCTATCGCACAAATCATATGGATGAGAGTAAGCCACAGCAGTTTCTTGTAGAGTGAGCGAGTAAGAAGACAGCGATGCCGTTCTATCGCACAAATCATATGGATGAGAGTAAGCCACAGCAGTTTCTTGTAGAGTGAGCGAGTAAGAAGACAGCGATGCCGTTCTATCGCACAAATCATATGGAAGAGAGTAAGCCAAAGGAGTTTCCTGTAGTGTGAGCGATCAAAAGATGTCATATGTATATCTTACTCGCTCGTTGGACCAGATGCAAACCGATTTTTGGAGACCACCTATTTTCTTCTGCATGTCCGGTCTATATGTTTTTTGGTTAGTGGTAATACTTATTACGAGCCAAAATAGAAACTACCGAGCAATGTCGTGAAGTTCTATTCAACTCTTGAGTGTGGTCTCTAAGCAAAGCTCACATATCTTGCAAATAATATTTTTTTGATCATTTTTATGTTCTTTTCTTACACAGATTTCACATATAAAACGATCGCATTTACGGCAGCGAGATTCTAAAGGGCCTTTACTTTTAAACGAACAGTGCAAACATAAATCATTTAATGAATCTCCAAATTTGAGAATTTTATCAAACATTTCATTTCTAAATAAGTCATTAGACTTTAAATTTGTTAGTGAAAAGTTTGACACATATCTTTCTACAAATTGTAAAATCAAAATGCCACAATTGTAGGCATCCGATTGCACATCATGCTGTATTTGAGCCACTGAATAATTTACTTTTGGCTTCAAACGTTGCAACATTTTTAAATAATAATTTTTAAATACACTCGTGTTGAGAGTTTGAGAATTGCCAAAGGGGTCTAAAAATAGTATCTCGTGTCTTTTTTTATTAATAATTAATATATAAAAATGATTTCTGTAACAATGAGGTACTATTAAAGTGGATTTTTTTACTAAACCATCTTCAATATCCTTTTCATTGTTAAAGCAATAATCATTAAGTTGACAAGGCAAATTTATAAAAGACTCCTCTCCATTTTCGTATAAAATAGTTGTTAAGCAAACATCCACAATGAAGTTTGTTAACCAATTTCGGCCATTTAATGAAAATAAATCCTTAATAGTAAGGTAGTGCATGAAACGGCTTGAATTGGAATCGCCGTGCACACATTTAAACAATGATTCACAACTTAAAATGTACAGTTCTGAATTAATGTTTAACTCACTATGCTGTTTTAAAATGGACAAATCTCTTTTATATTTTCCTTCCATTTTAAAAGCACATTTGTTTTCTACGATTATGTAGGAATGGTCATGGCATATGGATGCTTCATGACATTGCTCTTGAATTTTTAATATTGTAGAAAAATCTTTTTTAAACATTCCTACTTTTAGTCTTTTATTAAGCGATTTTTTCCAACTTTCCTTGTGCTTGGAAAGTTTTCGCTTGTTAGACATTTCATCGAACCGTTTCTCAGTTTTTGATTTATATTTATTTTTTGTAGGCCTAACAACTATTTCACTAAACGGTTCCATAATACCCGGTTTCGCAAGTTCAACTTGTCTAGCAATGGACTTTGACAACTCATCCAGCTTACGGATAAATCGTCCTAGCTTTAAGCCGTTTTTATTATTTGTTTTTATAACACTATATTTAAGTGTTTTAAAGAAAGATTCTATAGGCCCATTACTGGGTCTTTTATTGGATTTATCAATAAAAGTACCTATAATATTGGTCCAAAAAGGTGCGTAAACAATGTATTTATTTAAAATTAGATCCAGCATTTCTGGACTTAAATAAATATTTGACGTACAGAAGTTGCTCTTATATTGTGATACAAGTTCTGTAACTTTTGTACGTACTTCTTGAAACTTAAGTTTAAATGGACTTTTTTCGGCAACGGACAGCAAAGTTGGATCATCGACAACTTCCTTACTTTCTCCCAATTTTATACTGTCTATCAAATAAAATGTGGATGGCTCTTCACAATATTTAGCAAAATAATGAATGGCATCATCCACAATATTATTAACATATGGAGAAAGAAGTATTATTGCAATATTTCGGAACCATTTTTCTAATTCTCCAATATTATTTATGGAATATGCACAACCCAAGGCATTTCTTAAAAATGATCTGAGATCAATATTGTCCAAACCAACTACTTCATCTATGTTGCGACACATAATTTTGCTGTAGTGGCTCGTACAAAATTGAACGCAGACTTTTGGAAATGTGCGATTTAAATTATACAAAAAACTAAAACAAATTTCATTGTACGTTGCAAGATCAATGTTGTTATATTCTTTTAAAATGGCTCCAACTATGGCAAAACTGACATCAGTTATAATTCTTTTGCAAATAGGCCATTTTAATTTATTTTTTATGCAAAACTCGCGCAGCTCACATAGAAATCTGCCTATATCTGACGATTTATGATTGGAGAGAATCGCATGTGCGACAGGAAAAACGATCCGAAGCTCTGGAATATGAGCAACCAATGAATATAAAAATGTACGTTTTTTGATAAAGTTCATTGGCTGTACTACATTCCCAGTCGCGTCAATATGCAGTGTCTGTAGTTTTAAATGGGTCAACAACATACTTATATGTTGTCTGTCCCATAAAAATACTTCTAGTTTCGTAGAAAGTAACTGAATAAAGTGGGCATACCCATTAGAAATCATATCGAAGGTATCTTTAAATGGATCTTTGTCAAAATCAAATTTTCCATTTTCCTCCGAAATTAAATTTCTATAAAAGGGTAGTTTCTCATTAGTAATCTGATCATTACCAACTCTGGCTCGAGACATATTGATTTTGTTAATTTTTTTTTATCTATATTCAAACTCAGAAGAGTTTCTAATGGAAGCCTTTTCTATAAATCTATTTATTGCTCTGCACTGCGTTGACTTTTTAAGGCCAATTGTATGGGAGATATGTGGGCTGCTTGTGTATACACTTACAACACCGTCAAATGTCCCACGGAACAAAAAGTAGTTGCATGACGGATCTTTGCAGTAACCATATGCAGCAAAAGAATTTTTGTTAAGTCTAATTGATTTAAAATACAAAACACATGCATTGTTATGAGAAGTGTATGCTTCTCGAATAATGTGTTCAATGCTTTTTTTTTTTTAAAAAATCGCACACAATTGATTTAGTGTGGCCATAAATTCTTGGATACTCATTTCAGTATCCAAATTGTTGTAACCTGAAAGTTTTGCTCGGCAACCTTTCAAATTGCTAACTAGCTGAACTGTTCTGTTCAAGCTATCATCAAAATTGTGGCATTTTTTTCGAAAGCATTTTAGGGTCGCTTCGACATAGCTTGCGTCTTTATTTTTTTCAGACGGACAGTTAATGGTCTTATTAAAACTAGAATTAGAATTATTATTGTCTATGTTAGACATATCCGTAATAATAATGCTACTTTCTAGGTATGATGATTTATAAATACCACCATTATTCCCGTCCTGAGCTTCCTGTCCTGAGCTTAAGTGCGTAGCTTTAAACTGTAAAAATAAAAACATTAAAATAAAATTTATAAAACATATTTAAAATGTATGATTTACTTACACGTTTGAAGCTTTTCATGATAATTTTCCTATTCTTGAGATTATCTGTTAATTGAAAACCTCTCCAATTTCGTTCTTTAAGTTTTTTGTTCGCAATAAGTATTATAGTTTGAAAATCAGACGGACTCAAATTTTCCATTGCAGATATTTTGTTGTTAATAATGGCATCTTGAATGGCTTCCTTAAACCCAAGGAATAGGTTCCTAAAAAAAATCAAAATTTGTATATTGATAGTACGAAATTAACACACAAGGCCACGAAAAGCGTATATAATGAGACTTAATTATTAACAAACATATACCTTTTTTATTTGGTTAGGTGTTTATGTGCCTTGTTTTAATGTTTTCCAAGCATAAATAATTTAATTCCAATGTACCCTGAACCCATAAATGTGTTCTGATAGTTTAATTGTTTTGTGCAAATGAATGCAACGAGTAGAGGAGGTATATCCGATAGCTATAAAGCTAAGCGACTAGTTCGCATTGAAACGCACAGACAGACATGGCTATATCGACTCGGCTGTTGATACTGATCAAGAATATATATACTTTATGGGGTCAAAGATGTCTTCTTCTATGCATTACACATTTCACGACAAAATTATAATACCCTCTGCAAGGGTATAACAAATTCACACGCATACACGCCGTAAGCTGTACTATGTATGGAAAATGCATGTTTGATTAACATTGGTGTTTATAGTCCGATTAAAAAATATATAAATTGCATTGTAAAATGCCACTTTTTTCTTGCTACATATATTTGTGCAAAACTATTATAACCGTTTTCTTAACACAATTAATCGAAATATAAAATCTCACCATTTTGCGATTCCTGGAGCCATTTGAAATTGTTTTTTCTTATCTTCGTATAAAAAAATGTATTTATAAATATATATAACTACATAAATAGTAATAAATTTAATTAATAAGAATATTTTTTTACAAATGGTAAATTTCGGCGTCAGAATTAAAAGTGCCGCTATGTTAGGGGCTGCCAACTTATGTAGAAAGCCAACCTATGGGAACATAAAGATGCCACCTTATGAAAATAAGTAATAGTACACATGACGATGAATATTTTGTAAACATGTTATTTATATAAAATAAATATTCTACAATTTGGGTCATTATCTATATATATGTATATAAATATAGAAGCAAATTATAGATTTTTATTGTGAGCCTAATTACAAACTATTTATTCATCGCCATGTATAAAACGAGTGACAGATATTTTAATTATTCACTTATTGCTAGACTTTTAATAGGTTGGCAGGGTCTAATATAACGGCGCTTTTGTTTCCAAGAAAACGGCGCAAATCCCATTCGGCGCCAACTAGCTTTTATATTATTTTTTTTTAGGAAATTCTGAATATTAATAAAGTTATTTTTAAGGTTTTTTTTTTTATTTATTGTAAACAAATTAAACATTTTCTTCGTATATATAATACGTCATACTTTGCTGCTGCTGTATCCACGGCTGTTGCGGCTGCATCAACTGCTGTTGCGGCTGCATCAACTGCTGTTGCGGCTGCATCAACTGCTGTGGCGGCTGCATCAACTGCTGCTGCGGCTGCATCAACTGCTGTTGCGGCTGCATCAACTGCTGCTGCGGCTCCATCCACGGCTGGCGGCTGTATCCACGGCTGCGGGTGCTGCTGTATCCATATCTGCGGCACCCGCGGCTGAGGCATCTGCGGTGGCTCCTGCTGCTGTGGCATCTGCGGCAGCAGAGGCGGCTCCTGTTGTTGCATTGGCGGCTGTGGCACCTGTGCCGGCTGTTGCATCTGCGCCGCCTGTTGCATCTGCGGCGCCTGCTGCATCTGCGGCGCCTGTCGCATCTGCGGTGGCTGTCGCATCTGCGGCGGCTGTTGCATCTGCGGCTGAGGTACACGCCTCTGCTGCGATAACTTCGCCACTTCTTTTTTAATGGCGTTAATTTGCCTCTGCTGCGCCCTAATTAATTTTTGTTGGTGCTCGACTTTGTTTGCAAGAGCAGCAAAGTACGAGGGCTGTCGAGGTTTAAAAATTTTTTTTTTTAATATTTGGAGAACCCGTCATTAAAAAGCCCACTCGTTGGTATCTCATTTTAAAATATTGCACCCATTTGAAATATGTTGCAATATTGCCACCATACCACATCATGAAATATAATATTGCCAGCTAGTTTTTTTTACATTAACAGGGAATAATGAGAAAAATAGAAAAATGAGAATTTCTTGAAAACTGGCTGGACGATTTTCTTGATGTAAAAAGCAAAATGATGGATAATTCGCGATCTATATGTTAAACTACCGTGCATTTAAGGCCATTATCGGAGGAATTAAATATAAATATTGAAAAAATATCGTCGCCATTTCGATAAATAAAAATGTTAAGGAAATATTGCCAGCTAGTTTTTTGCGATAACATGGGGCATAAATAGAAAAATGAGAATTTCTTGAAAACTGGCTGGACGATTTTCTTGATGTAAAAAGCAAAATGATTGATAATTCGCGATCTATATGTTTAACTACCGTGCATTTAAGGCCATTATCGGGGATAAATAAAATTAGGATGAATAATATGTAGAAATATTGCCACCTTTTTGTTATTATACTGTGTATAAATACATAAATGCACTGTTGCCTTATTTAGCAGCAGTCTATATTTCCAAAGATAATGTTTTATTGTAAAATACCAATTATTTCATTTATTACTTCTTTTCTTTCCCATATACAAATATTTTGAATTAATTTGTTCCCGCTCAATACTGTATAAGATTATTCAACACTGATTCCAAGCAGTGGCTCGGTTCACGTTGGAACTAGTAGCTCGATAGGCATTTTGAAAGAACAACACGAGGTGTGTTTACATTTTATTATTTTTCTAAAAAACTGGCTGATCGATTTGTTTAGAATTAGTGCGTAAGGCTTCTTAAAACATGTATCTTCAAGTTAGTATAGCGTGCATTGAGGGCCATTATCCCTGAGAAAAGATATTAGGGTTTAAGTGCAAGACCAATTTTTTACGAACATTTTGTATGGGGCTAGCAACGAGGTTGCTGCACTGCAGTACAAATATCTTAAAAACGTGCTGATCGATTTTTATAATTTTTTCAAGGTTGGTTAGGTAAAACTATTGGCTTTAATCGTGTATATGCGGTTTTCGAGGCCATTATCCCTGAATTAAGATATATAGAGAATGGCGGAAACCTCATTTTTCAACCCCTATATATACCCATATTATAAATTAAAATTCCAAAACAAATGAATGTAGACAGTAAATAATTTAATATTTTGCAATTCTGCATTAAAATTTATTGGGTTTTGTGCTTAAAAACATTAATAAATGCATTTAAAAGTGACCGATTCCTTTTCCGATACCAAGTACCAAAAATCGACGCTAAGTCACCGCCGCTAATTTGACGCACGTCTGTTTTGCTACAGACGTAGCTTTGTTGGTATCGATTGTGCGGACTGCGGGCCAGGGATGGAACCACAACCACCGAGAAACAAACATATTACATATATTTCATATCATTAATATTTTAATTTATTATAATTTAATCCCAAACGCATTGTTTGTTTTAGCGATTGGGTCCCGTAGATTAAAAAGATACAAAGAAATCGCGGTTTTGACTTAATCTATGTATGTAGTTTTATAAGACAAATTGATTTCCACTCGCAAGTGTTTATATGGTTTAACGTAAATAATTTAAAAAAAATACCATTTCGTTCATAGATTTATAAACCACATACCTCTTCCAGGAGCGGCGTGTTTTTCAAAAATTTAATTTTTAATTTTTGCATTATTGCTTATACTTTGTATGCAGAGAACACAGCAGTTTCGGAAATGATGTATGTGAACGCAATGAAATGCAGACAGAAACTTGCATTTTTCTCGATAGTTTCGATTTCTTGGAAGATGCGCATAAACCATTTTAAGTATTTCAATTTTTAGACAGTATAACTAGATATATCTAAAAATCTGGCCTTTGAAGCTGTTTTATTTACGGAATCTAAACTACGCAATTAAATAACCCTTGGGAAATATATCCTACTCATAAATTTTGTTACGTGTCGGCTTGTTCCTGATACTCTATTAGGGCGGATCTTCACGTGTACAGCGTGCGGACAATTACACAACACTACATTAAATCTGCACATCACTAATCAGCTGATTCAAACGTAAACAAATTAAGAGTGGCAAAACATGTAACAAATTCTTCTAAATCGCAATCGGACATAAGTCGATGGCCTTGTTGATGTTTCCAAAGCTAACCTATCCTGTGGTTTTTTTAAGATTATCACCCTCTTTTAACTTTAGACTCCCTTTGGCGTCATCTGCACAGCATAAAGATTCCCCTCCCCTGCATCGACAAACTAAAGGTTAGAACGTGAGTATAAATTTTAGCATTCTTATAGATATGACAATATATAATAACGCATTTTTGTTTTTTTTTAACAGGTATAAATTTGTCCAATCACGCAAAGAAGGATAACAGAAAAGCACTGCCTTTTGCCACTGAAAGAACACTATCAAATTGAAGCATATATTTTGTAAACAAATGTGGATCAAACGATCAACATATATATATTAAGTAGCATACCCACCTCTTCACCCATTCCCTTGCACACATTATCACTTAAGTCTGCGATCACATCTCATTAGCGATCACAACTCAGAAATACATATGTAGGTATTCTAATATAATTAAAAAAATTGTAAATTGTAAACAAAACACAGCCTGCAGACAACATCGACATAAGCCGGAATCAAACGATCTACTCATGCTGACATAAACATTAAACCCCAAACAACATACCACAGTCTCCGCCAGTTTCCGCTAGAAGGCATTCTTAAGCCTGATTGCTGACGCAGTTCAAACTTCGGCTGATGAAATGCACTCAAAGATGTAAGCATTAGCAAGTTAATACTCAAGTCCCCATTACTGAAAATAAATATTATATTTTTGCAGTTATATAACTTTCATACAACCGTTTTCCACCCACTTAGCACTGCTGCGAATACAATTTAAAAAACGCCTAATGAAGAATTCAGTTCTTAAGTAGGGATGTAAAAATAAGTTCAAACTTAAAGTATCCTTCAAAAATTGGTTGATTCGCGTTTTCCGACGATAGATATTGATTTTCTTAGATATTGCAAAACTGTAAAACACGTCTCAAATTAATTTGCAATAAATAAAAAATTTCAAATAAACGAAAACCTTTCGTTTTCTGCTAATTTACCAGTCACAGTCGAAATTTTCAAAATCGCTTTAACTAATTTTTATCAAATTCTTATGCAGGGCTTTGATAATAAATTGGAAGGAGATCGGATGAAACCTTAAGCTTCGCCCAAAAAACGTGGAACGCATTTTCTACCGAGGATGCTTGGATTATGCAGAAAATGGAAAAAACATCACAGAATTAGCTAAAGATCCTTGGATATTAATTCATTTTTGACTCCCATTTCCACCAAAGAAAGATGAGACACCCCTAAAAGGAAAGCAAGGATATTTAAAAATTATGTTTATTTGTACATGTTATGATTATCATCAAAAGTCTCACCACAAGACTAACATAGGCGAAACCATTAATTCTAACTTTTTGGATCTTTATTCAAAGGACCTTAAACATATTTTTAATAATCGTATATCTACGATCTTAAGCGCAAAAATGGTCACGGGTTAGGGTGGGAAATACCAGCTAGTGCCAAATAAATAACCTTGTCGTTCGTAAAGAAAGCTACTAAAAAACGTACATGTGTGTATAGCATACATGCATAGGTTTTGTACATGCTGCCCCTAAACAAATACATTATAAATACATATTGTTATTATGCTGTTTATATTGTCTTTGCCCTGATGATATACAAAAAACTGTGCATATGGGTATTGTAAAAATTTTACTGATCCTTATTTAAATAATAATGAAATATCTTGTGATTTGGTGGAATTAAGAATACTTACAACTAAAATATAAATTGTTAAATTTTTATATATTAAACTGCTTTCTGTTATTATATCTATTAACATTTTACTTTAGAATAACTTCTAAGTTAGTTAATTAAATTTTTTAAATTTTTTTTTAAGCAGAGGTATTAAATGTGTAAACAATTTTTAATATATTTTAATTTAAGTACTTTTGATTTGTTCTAATTGCTTTAAAAGTTTATGACTGACTAATTTAGCATAATTTTTAATTTTCTTTTCAACCTCTTTAGATATAATATCTAAATTTGGTCAAAAAAAGAACCAATTGTTACAATCAAGAAACAACATACAACTTTTGCAAAGCACTTAAATTTTCTTTACATTTGTATGTGTTTGTGTATGGGTATTTCTGAATGCATATTGTAAATATAATTGTTTGGCGACAGTTGGCATGTTAGAAATTAGAGTAATAAGACAAAGAGACGCAAAGTCACTTTGAGCTTTTGTTTCGTTTTAGACTTTATCTTTAATGCATTAGGTTGGTATTCAAAAGCAAAGTCTAACACAAAACAATTTACTATAGGAATCAGCAATAAATCACTAGCAAAATTTGTATGCCAGAAGACCGTGGCATTCAAAACAAAAGGTTACGACACGGCGGGTAAACAACACATGTGATGACGTCACATCTCAGCAATTACAAATTGGAAACATAACATTTGATTCTCTATGCATGCTTCTGCTGCTGTCAAAAATTCAAAGACAATTATTAAGTGAGCTTCATACATACATATGTATACCAACGCACACAAACACTGTTCATGCGCACAAGCACATACATACATATGTACATATGTATATACATATGTACAATCGAATTGAAATGTACTATGTTGCCAGAAGCTAAGACCTAGAAACGCAATATTTTTTACAAGATATATGAAATAATTAATTGATTATAATCAAAACAAACGACTCGACAATTAATACAGCAGATGAAAACTACGAGCTTCGGTAATACACTCTTCTCAGTCATTGTTGCTATTTCTAGGCACTGTTTTGCCTGCGATTCGTAGTCACTTCTTCTTTGCTCGCTTTCAACTTAAAATCGGATGGGTTCCTTTTTATTTATTATTTTATTATTATTAACAATTTTTATCCAACGTCAGAGTAAAATTTCGTATTTACTGTACAATTGGCACAATTATAAATAATTGTTCTCTTAAAACATGTGTGTGTGACATGTGTGCCACAACAAATACATTTTGGCTCAAATGTGCATGCATACGTCTGTGACGCAGAAGCTTTTGAAATAATGAAGTTTACAACGTTTTGTTCTGGGCATGAAATCACGGTTTAAGGCTTTTGTGTGCGATCGTTGCTACTGCACCCAATAATAATAAATAATATATTATTCGGAGATGCCTTCTTATGCCTGCTACATAAATGTACACAAAAACATTACAAAACAATAATGTTATCTATCTAGGGCTAAAATCATTGAGTGTTACTGAATGGGTTAAGAGTAAACCCTCTGTCAGCTGATTGGAATTCAAAAGTTATCGCAGGTGGCAACGCTGAAGTGCCTGACAGCTGCACATAATCTGTCTTATTGGCCAAACATTAAATTAAAGTTGGAATGCAACATGTGATACCAGTGTTAGCAAATTGCAATAGTATTAAAATGGTTAATAAACAAGTTATAATAAACATTCTGTGAAATGTAATTGATTTTTCAACGATAACACATAACCGGGAATAGCAACAGCCACAAAAAAGCTTTTGAAGCTTACCCCCACTTTCGTTCCGTGCTTTTAGTTTCATTGGGTCACTCGAGTGTGGTCCATGTCTCTGTTGCTCTTTGGTCCGTTCTGTGCGTGTACATATGAATCTTTATGGCGCGAGCGGGTTTCGCAGCAACAAAAAATAGTTTACGTATAAATCATTTATGTGGTGCATAAAACAACAATCGAAAGGTTAAATAGCATTATAAACTAATGTACATGCTTTTTTGTTATTGATTGCATACATATAACAATATACTTAATTCGCAAGTTTTTAATTCCAATTCAATACCAAACCATAAACACAATAAGTTATATATTTAAACTCAATTTGTTCACTGCACGCGCACAATACGTGCTAATCACGATTGATTTGGCTACAAGTGTGACAACAACAACAACTACAAAGAGCGTTATCAAAAACGGAAGGTGACAACATCGGAGAACAATAAGCTCAACAATAATTGCTTAAGTGAGCAACGAACTGTATAGTATGTATTACATTCGATTTCTAGTTTATATATAGATAAAGAGAATTGTACTTTAAACAGCATACATAACAAATACTTTTTTCCGAAATCTATATATTTTATTCTCATTCTCCAATAATTATACTATTATTAATTCCAATATTTATTTATTTATTTCCAATATATATACTTTTGAAGTATGTTTCTCATTTTGTAACAAAATATCTCCAAATATTTCCAAGATAGCTACATATGTATATCAAATAGCTGTCATTTGAACGATCTGCCATGAATTAAGCGCTAGTAATGAACATTATATTTGTTTTATAGAAATATTAACCAAGCTTGGCAATTACGAATTTTGCCATGCTTCTTACGTGTGTACCGACATTTCAATATCGGGTCCATATTATATAGCTTTGTATCTATATAGGTCGAGAAATTTGTTTTTGTATGAAAAACTCTTCTGTTTATTAAGATGTATTGGGCAAACTCAGAAATTGCGACCTTCACTTTTCTTGCAAAACCGAAAGCCAAAAGTATTAAATATTTAGCGGGCCGAAGATAGCCGTTATATCTTTTTATACCCTTTTAGAAGGTATTTAAAATTTGTCATGAAATGTAGAACGCGTAGAAGTAGTCTTCTCTGACATGTATGCAAACTGATCGAAAAGTAAGTTGTTGTATGAAAAACTTCTTCGTTTTTTAAGATATTTTGTCATTAATGAGTTTTACTATACTCCTCACATATATGCAAAATCTTATCAACATTGGACCTGGACCACTAAGTCATATGGCTGCCATAGCAAAGACGGTTTAAAATTAAATTCTTGTATGAAAAGCTTTTTTGTTTATTTACTAATTTCACTATGCTGATTATATATGAGCCAGATCTTATCAAGATCGCACTTCTATATTATGCATCTCTCTAATGAGATTCGGTTGAAAATTCATTTTTTTATTGCAAAATATAGTTTTCCAAGACTACGAGCTTTACTTTACTCACATATCTGTTAAGCCGTAAGGCAAATATAAATAAGTGTATAAAACCTTTGTTTCGCAATGTCTAATAGGGGTAGATACGGCTTTGTCCTAATTCATAATCGTTTGGCAGAAATAATAATAGGAGTGACCTTAAGCCGAGTTTTTACTCTATTGATGGAATAACATTTCTAACTTTTTATACCCTGAACCCATTGAAAATGGGTAAAAGAGGATAATGTATTTGTGCAAATGTATGTAACAGGCAAAAGGATGTTTCTCCGACCTCATAAAGTATGTATTATTTATTCTTGATCAGCATCAACAGACGATTCGATCTAGCCATGTCCGTATGTCTGTCCGTCCGTCCGTTCGTATGCATGAACGCAAGGCTCTTTGATCCTATAAGATCTAGAGACTTGAAATTTTAGCTGTAGGTCCTCCTAGTCTATGCGCAGTACGAGTTTGTTTCCGATAATCGATAACTTACTCCGTTTCCAAGCAATCGATAAAAATCGATATCGAAATTCTGTTTTTTGAGCAAATTAAGTAAATGATAAGAGCTACAGTCACCAAACTTGATATGTTGCTTTTAGAATAGTATATGGGTAATGCTTCGGTGTACCCAACACACATATGGAATGCCCAAATAATTCGGGGATGGTATCTATTCCACGTAGTTTTTTCTCAAGATTCCATTTACGGCGGCGGAACTTGAATTTATAGCGTATTTTATTAAATATAAGCAATTAAAAGTGGCGATAGCGCGGTGGTAGCACGATTGTAAAGTATCGAGCAGCAACGATACTACTTCACGATGAATTTCCGATAATTTTTTAACTATCGTCAGCGCTTTGAGATGAGCGAATAAGAGCTGCTAACTATCGATGATGAATCATTAAAAATATCGAACTTTCGATTTGGCGGAGGCTATTTTGCATTTAAAGTCTATGAAACTAAAATACCAAAAATACTTTTGACATTTGCAATATTTTGTTTTCAATAATTAAATATACATTTAATTGTAAATTTAACTTGAATATTTTGTAATTAATGTAAGCTATTAAATGTGGTTATATAATAAATTTAAAAAATAATAATATATATAAAAATTTATTTATTAATTATATTTATGTTTAATATTATTAATAGAATTTTAAGATTAATTTTTAAAATATGTATAAATGACTAGCGTTTACAATTGATCGTTTGAAGTGAACCGGACGACGGTAAGCAACAAAATATCACTCATCCGAAATATCCCAATGCTTAGTCGATTGCAACAGATCAACATATAATTTTTAGTAGGTTTCTGCATCTGCACGTCTAAGTCAACTAGCTTTCGCGTTATTAAGGCTCACATTGCACTCATACGGACGTTAATTGGTATGTATACTGTGGATAACAATAATAAGTTTGTATTAGAATATATGCGGCTTTTTTAACATGGAGTGAAAAATTCAGTTACCAATAATGTCAAAGAATGATGCAATGAGTCAAAAACGCAAAGTCCTGCTGTCTCTAAACTAAGGGATCATATATTAAAACCAAATTAAAAGATGCATTAATAAAAAGATTTACACCAGTCAACATTATCAAGATATTTATATTTACTAAAATATTTGTTTAAAAATTCAAACAAAAGAATATTATTTATAGATTTTGAAGCAGTTTAAACAACGTAGGCATTAAGGGGCATAATGACCTAAGCTTGAGGCCAATGTGGAATTTCTGTTGCTGGGTCAGACGCATCTGTTAAATTTTACCACAATTATCTCAAACATTATCGCTGTTACACTTTGCGTGTTAACCTGCATGACATCTGCAAAAATTCAAATTGCAATTGAGAAAACTACCTATTTTCGTAGATTAGCTGATTGATACTTACGGGTATCCCAGCGCAGAAGTGCATCATCTGATCGTGGCGGATGCTAACATTTTAACCAAGATTTTTGGCCATATATGTATATTCTCCCTCGTTGGGATTGCTTGGGGATATCCAACAGACACTTTATCTAATTGTTCAAAAAATAATATAAGAAACAAGCTAAATTTGGATTCTTGCAAAATTATAATAATAATTACGTGCGCGTGCCTAAACAATGCGCACGCATATATGTATACGTGCACATATGATCACACTTTACACTGATTATCACACATACAGAGTTTGTACGCATACACTTGTACTTTATTTTGCAAATAAGGTTTGAATGTATGAATACATATAAACGCGCATTTCATCATTTGCAGATGCATGTTCATATTTTTGTTTATTTAAACAAAATCGGATGAAATTGCCTCAATTTGCATGAATTAATTTAACTGATAATCGGAAAAAAACCAGATGTTACGACTATTTTAATATTATATTTAAATCAATATTTATTTTTTCATAATTTTTCTTTGAAAACTTAAAAAATGTAGTTGAACCATTAAGAACCTTGCTTCGTATTTTTTCGTGTTAATACTGAAATTAAACAAAATTTAATTGAGATGCTATGCGAGCTTTCTAGGGAACTAACCGAAATGATGGCCTAATTTTTCTTCTCTGCTATTTGCATTTCACAGAGGTCTTCCAGCTCGTCTTCATACTGTGATAAATGAATTTTAATGATATTAAGAAGAATATTCTTAAAAATAAAATACTTACATCTTCATATGTGCAGTCTAGATCAATGTTTGCTCTGCCACAATGGGGATTGTAGATTCTTGCAATGGCTGTAAAAGCATGGTGGAATCTATCCATGTGGTTTGGATAGTGCGCTTTGAAAACGTAGGTTGCTAAATATCCTGTCAAATGTTTTTTTGAACGCCCATATTTCGGAATTTTATCCTTCATGTCCCTCCATTTTCTTTCAATATTTTGCGTATGCGCTTTTGTAGTTGGGTCAACAAAGTTCATTGAATGATTCACTGTCAGGTGCTCAAAACCTTCATCGCTTAGACAGCGGTATGAAGACCAACAATCCGAAATGATGGTTGTGCCATCCGCGATCTTTTCTTTTATAACGCGAAGCAGCGTGGTTTTGGTGCGGTTTTCGACAGGAACGATGTACAGCCTTTTGGTATCCCTTTCATAAATACCAAATACCCATTGGCCTTGGATAATCCGACCACAGTTATTTTTTCTTTTTGAAATAAGGCTTTCGTCGATTTCTACGACCTTGCCCTCTCCTCCAAGCTTTTCAAGGCTTAACTCTGCAGCCCAATCCTGAAATACTTCGCGCAAATAATTACGCCAATTGACTATTGTTTCATATGACATTGAGAATTCATTTTTTAAAAATGCAGTTATGGGTTCAACTCCCGTGAGCTCGTAATATACAATAAGGCAAATTTTCCTGATAGTTAGACGCGATCCCGCGAAGAACGTGTTCGCCCGCACACTTTCTAAAAAATTACATTTTTTTGTAATTTTTTTTTTATTTTTTTCAAAAGTGTGCGTCAACCTGCACCGAAAAAAAAAGTCGCCCTTTAATGTGACACACTTGCAGGGCTCGCCACACTCAGGACAGTTCTTGGATTTTAAAATAAGTCCGTGGTCTCTCAACCAGGACATTAATTTTTCCTGATCATTTATTATTTCTAAAAATGCATGTGCAGTAATTTTACATTCGTCGCATTTGTCCATTTTTTATTACCAAAATGTATTTTCCAGCTAAGTAGTGACATGCACTCGCGAATAGATTTCGATTAAAGAAACTACAATTGTGCACATGCACACAAGCATACATACGTTTCTAAGAACTCGTAGGAGATACAAAGCACAATCATATTGTGTTAGTGTAAATACTCTAACACATACATAGGTAAGTTAGTCCGTAAGCATGATCACTTCCAATTGGTGTATCCCATGTATGCATACATTCAAACCTTATTTGCAAAATAAAGTACAAGTGTATGCGTACAAACTCTGTATGTGTGATAATCAGTGTAAAGTGTGATCATATGTGCACGTATACATATATGCGTGCGCATTGTTTAGGCACGCGCACGTAATTATTATTATAATTTTGCAAGAATCCAAATTTAGCTTGTTTCTTATATTATTTTTTGAACAATTAGATAAAGTGTCTGTTGGATATCCCCAAGCAATCCCAACGAGGGAGAATATACATATATGGCCAAAAATCTTGGTTAAAATGTTAGCATCCGCCACGATCAGATGATGCACTTCTGCGCTGGGATACCCGTAAGTATCAATCAGCTAATCTACGAAAATAGGTAGTTTTCTCAATTGCAATTTGAATTTTTGCAGATGTCATGCAGGTTAACACGCAAAGTGTAACAGCGATAATGTTTGAGATAATTGTGGTAAAATTTAACAGATGCGTCTGACCCAGCAACAGAAATTCCACATTGGCCTCAAGCTTAGGTCATTATGCCCCTTAATGCCTACGTTGTTTAAACTGCTTCAAAATCTATAAATAATATTCTTTTGTTTGAATTTTTAAACAAATATTTTAGTAAATATAAATATCTTGATAATGTTGACTGGTGTAAATCTTTTTATTAATGCATCTTTTAATTTGGTTTTAATATATGATCCCTTAGTTTAGAGACAGCAGGACTTTGCGTTTTTGACTCATTGCATCATTCTTTGACATTATTGGTAACTGAATTTTTCACTCCATGTTAAAAAAGCCGCATATATTCTAATACAAACTTATTATTGTTATCCACAGTATACATACCAATTAACGTCCGTATGAGTGCAATGTGAGCCTTAATAACGCGAAAGCTAGTTGACTTAGACGTGCAGATGCAGAAACCTACTAAAAATTATATGTTGATCTGTTGCAATCGACTAAGCATTGGGATATTTCGGATGAGTGATATTTTGTTGCTTACCGTCGTCCGGTTCACTTCAAACGATCAATTGTAAACGCTAGTCATTTATACATATTTTAAAAATTAATCTTAAAATTCTATTAATAATATTAAACATAAATATAATTAATAAATAAATTTTTATATATATTATTATTTTTTAAATTTATTATATAACCACATTTAATAGCTTACATTAATTACAAAATATTCAAGTTAAATTTACAATTAAATGTATATTTAATTATTGAAAACAAAATATTGCAAATGTCAAAAGTATTTTTGGTATTTTAGTTTCATAGACTTTAAATGCAAAATAGCCTCCGCCAAATCGAAAGTTCGATATTTTTAATGATTCATCATCGATAGTTAGCAGCTCTTATTCGCTCATCTCAAAGCGCTGACGATAGTTAAAAAATTATCGGAAATTCATCGTGAAGTAGTATCGTTGCTGCTCGATACTTTACAATCGTGCTACCACCGCGCTATCGCCACTTTTAATTGCTTATATTTAATAAAATACGCTATAAATTCAAGTTCCGCCGCCGTAAATGGAATCTTGAGAAAAAACTACGTGGAATAGATACCATCCCCGAATTATTTGGGCATTCCATATGTGTGTTGGGTACACCGAAGCATTACCCAA
>JAWNPB010000332.1:0-34024 GCA_035045355.1 Drosophila lacicola | reverse complement strand
CCAAATTGATTGAGAGGCCAAAGAATGAAAAAAAACCAAAACTCGTGAAAATCGGATGAGATTTGACCGAGTTATGGGGGTGGGAACTGTTGACCTATGTCCATATACGATATTTGAGGGTACCATTTTCACATGAATTTCGACCTAGAATAGTGATGTGAGACTTAAATGCCAAATTGATTTAGAGGCCAAACCATTAACAAAACACCAAACCTCGTGAAAATCGGATGAGATTTGACCGAGTTATGGGGGTGGGAAATGTTGACCTATTTCTATAGACGATATTTGAGGGTACCATTTTCACATGAATTTCGACCTAGAATAGTGTTGTGAGACTTAAATGCCAAATTGATTTAAAGGCCAAACCATTACCAAAACACCAAACCTCGTGAAAATCGGATGAGATTTGACCGAGTTACGGGACTGGGAAAATTTGACCTATGTCTGTATACGATATTTGAGGATACCATTTTCACATGAATTTCGACATAGAATAGTGTTGTGAGACTTAAATGCCAAATTGATTTAGAGGCCAAACCATTAACAAAACACCAAACCTCGTGAAAATCGGATGAGATTTGACCGAGTTATGGGACTGGGAAAATTTGACCTATGTCTGCATACGATTTTTGAGGGTACCATTTTCACATGAATTTCGACCTAGAATAGTGTTGTGAGACTTAAATGCCAAATTGATTTAGAGGCTAAACCATTAACAAAACACCAAACCTCATGAAAATCGGATGAGATTTGACCGAGCTATGGGACTGGGAAAATTTGACCTATGTCTGTATACGATATTTGAGGGTACCATTTTCACATGAATTTTGACCAAAAATAATGTTGCCAGATTTAAATGCCAAATTGATTGAGAGGCCAAACCATGAACAAAACACCAAACCTCGTGAAAATCGGATGAGATTTGACCGAGTTATGGGACTGGGAAAATTTGACCTATGTCTGTATACGATATTTGAGGGTACCATTTTCACATGAACTTTGACCAAAAATAATGTTGCCAGATTTAAATGCCAAATTGATTGAGAGGCCAAACCATGAACAAAAAGCTAAACCTCTTAAAAATCGGATGAGATTTGACCGAGTTATGGGGGTGGGAAATGTTGACCTATTTCTATAGACGATATTTGAGGGTACCATTCTCACTTGAATTTCGACCTAGAATAGCGTTGTGAGACTTAAATGCCAAATTGATTTAGAGGCCAAACCATTAACAAAACACCAAACCTCGTGAAAATCGGATGAGATTTGACCGAGTTATGGGGGTGGGAAATGTTGACCTATGTCCATATACGATATTTGAGGGTACCATTTTCACATGAATTTCGACCTAGAATAGTGTTGTGAGACTTAAATGCCAAATTGATTTAGAGGCCAAACCATTAACAAAACACCAAACCTCGTGAAAATCGGATGAGATTTGACTGAGTTATGGGGCTGGGAAATGTTGACCTATGTCCATATACGATATTTGAGGGTACCATTTTCACATGAATTTCGACCTAGAATAGTGATGTGAGACTTAAATGCCAAATTGATTTAGAGGCCAAACCATTAACAAAACACCAAACCTCGTGAAAATCGGATGAGATTTGACCGAGTTATGGGGGTGGGAAATGTTGACCTATGTCCATATACGATATTTGAGGGTACAATTTTCACATGAATTTCGACCTAGAATAGTGTTGTGAGACTTAAATTTCAAATTGATTTAGAGGCCAAACCATTAACAAGACACCAAACCTCGTGAAAATCGGATGAGATTTGGCCGAGTTATGGGGGTGGGAAATGTTGACCTATGTCCATATACGATATTTGAGAGTACCATTTTCACATGAATTTCGACCTAGAATAGTGTTGTGAGACTTAAATGCCAAATTGATTTAGAGGCCAAACCATTAACAAAACACCAAACCTCGTGAAAATCGGATGAGATTTGACCGAGTTATGGGACTTGGTAAATTTGACCTATGTCTATAGACGATATTTGAGGGTACCATTTTCACATGAATTTCGACCTACAATAGTGTTGTGAGACTTAAATGCCAAATTGATTTAGAGGCCAAACCATTACCAAAACACCAAACCTCGTGAAAATCGGATGAGATTTGACCGAGTTATGGGACTGGGAAAATTTGACCTATGTCCATATACGATATTTGAGGGTACCATTTTCACATAAATTTTGACCTAGAATATTGTTGCCAGATTTAGATGCCAAATTGATTGAGAGGCCAAACCATGAACAAAAAGCTAAACCTCTTAAAAATCGGATGAGATTTGACTGAGTTATGGGGCTGGGAAATGTTGACCTATGTCCATATACGATATTTGAGGGTACCATTTTCACATGAATTTCGAGCTAGAATAGTGTTGTGAGACTTAAATGCCAAATTGATTTAGAGGCCAAACCATTAACAAAACACCAAACCTCGTGAAAATCGGATGAGATTTGACCGAGTTATGGGGGTGGGAAATGTTGACCTATGTCCATATACGATATTTGAGGGTACCATTTTCACATGAATTTCGACCTAGAATAGTGTTGTGAGACTTAAATGCCAAATTGATTTAGAGGCCAAACCATTACCAAAACACCAAACCTCGTGAAAATCGGATGAGATTTGACCGAGTTATGGGGCTGGGAAATGTTGACCTATTTCTATAGACGATATTTGAGGGTACCATTTTCACATGAATTTCGACCTAGAATAGTGTTGTGAGACTTAAATGCCAAATTGATTGAGAGGCCAAACCATTAACAAAACACCAAACCTCGTGAAAATCGGATGAGATTTGACCGAGTTATGGGGGTGGGAAATGTTGACCTATGTCCATATACGATATTTGAGGGTACCATTTTCACATGAATTTCGACCTAGAATAGTGTTGTGAGACTTAAATGCCAAATTGATTTAGAGGCCAAACCATTAACAAAACACCAAACCTCGTGAAAATCGGATGAGATTTGACCGAGTTATGGGGGTGGGAAATGTTGACCTATGTCCATATACGATATTTGAGGGTACCATTTTCACATGAATTTCGACCTAGAATAGTGTTGTGAGACTTAAATGCCAAATTGATTTAGAGGCCAAACCATTACCAAAACACCAAACCTCGTGAAAATCGGATGAGATTTGACCGAGTTATGGGACTGGGAAATGTTGACCTATGTCCATATACGATATTTTAGGGTACCATTTTCACATGAATTTCGACCTAGAATAGTGTTGTGAGACTTAAATGCCAAATTGATTTAGAGGCCAAACCATTAACAAAACACCAAACCTCGTGAAAATCGGATGAGATTTGACCGAGTTATGGGGGTGGGAACTGTTGACCTATGTCCATATACGATATTTGAGGGTACCATTTTCACATGAATTTCAACCTAGAATAGTGTTGTGAGACTTAAATGCCAAATTGATTTAGAGGCCAAACCATTAACAAAACACCAAACCTCGTGAAAATCGGATGAGATTTGACCGAGCTATGGGGGTGGGAAAATTTGACCTATGTCCATATACGATATTTGAGGGTACCATTTTCACATAAATTTTGACCTAGAATATTGTTGCCAGATTTAGATGCCAAATTGATTGAGAGGCCAAACCATGAACAAAAAGCTAAACCTCTTAAAAATCGGATGAGATTTGACTGAGTTATGGGGGTGGGAAATGTTGACCTATTTCTATAGACGATATTTGAGGGTACTATTTTCACTTGAATTTCGACCTAGAATAGCGTTGTGAGACTTAAATGCCAAATTGATTTAGAGGCCAAACCATTACCAAAACACCAAACCTCGTGAAAATCGGATGAGATTTGACCGAGCTATGGGGGTGGGAACTGTTGACCTATGTCCATATACGATATTTGAGGGTACCATTTGCACATGAACTTTGACCAAAAATAATGTTGCCAGATTTAAATGCCAAATTGATTGAGAGGCCAAACCATGAACAAAAAGCTAAACCTCTTAAAATTCGGATGAGATTTGACCGAGTTATGGGGCTGGGAAATGTTGACCTATTTCTATAGACGATATTTGAGGGTACCATTTTCACTTGAATTTCGACCTAGAATAGTGTTGTGAGACTTAAATGCCAAATTGATTAAGAGGCCAAACCATTAACAAAACACCAAACCTCGTGAAAATCGGATGAGATTTGACCGAGTTATGGGGGTGGGAAATGTTGACCTATGTCCATATACGATATTTGAGGGTACCATTTTCACATGAATTTCGACCTAGAATAGTGTTGTGAGACTTAAATGCCAAATTGATTCAGAGGCCAAACCATTACCAAAACACCAAACCTCTTAAAATTCGGATGAGATTTGACCGAGTTATGGGGCTGGGAAATGTTGACCTATTTCTATAGACGATATTTAAGGGTACCATTTTCACTTGAATTTCGACCTAGAATAGTGTTGTGAGACTTAAATGCCAAATTGATTTAGAGGCCAAACCATTAACAAAACACCAAACCTCGTGAAAATCGGATGAGATTTGACCGAGTTATGGGGGTGGGAAATGTTGACCTATGTCCATATACGATATTTGAGGGTACCATTTTCACATGAATTTCGACCTAGAATAGTGTTGTGAGACTTAAATGCCAAATTGATTCAGAGGCCAAACCATTACCAAAACACCAAACCTCGTGAAAATCGGATGAGATTTGACCGAGTTATGGGACTGGGAAATGTTGACCTATGTCCATATACGATATTTTAGGGTACCATTTTCACATGAATTTCGACCTAGAATAGTGTTGTGAGACTTAAATGCCAAATTGATTTAGAGGCCAAACCATTAACAAAACACCAAACCTCGTGAAAATCGGATGAGATTTGACCGAGTTATGGGGGTAGGAAATGTTGACCTATGTCCATATACGATATTTGAGGGTACAATTTTCACATGAATTTCGACCTAGAATAGTGTTGTGAGACTTAAATGCCAAATTGATTTAGAGGCCAAACCATTAACAAGACACCAAACCTCGTGAAAATCGGATGAGATTTGGCCGAGTTATGGGGGTGGGAAATGTTGACCTATGTCCATATACGATATTTGAGGGTACCATTTTCACATAAATTTTGACCTAGAATATTGTTGCCAGATTTAGATGCCAAATTGATTGAGAGGCCAAACCATGAACAAAAAGCTAAACCTCTTAAAAATCGGATGAGATTTGACTGAGTTATGGGGCTGGGAAATGTTGACCTATGTCCATATACGATATTTGAGGGTACCATTTTCACATGAATTTCGACCTAGAATAGTGTTGTGAGACTTAAATGCCAAATTGATTTAGAGGCCAAACCATTACCAAAACACCAAACCTCGTGAAAATCGGATGAGATTTGACCGAGTTATGGGACTGGGAAAATTTGACCTATGTCCATATACGATATTTGAGGGTACCATTTTCACATGAATTTCGACCTACAATAGTGTTGTGAGACTTAAATGCCAAATTGATTTAGAGGCCAAACCATTACCAAAACACCAAACCTCGTGAAAATCGGATGAGATTTGACCGAGTTATGGGACTGGGAAAATTTGACCTATGTCCATATACGATATTTGAGGGTACCATTTTCACATAAATTTTGACCTAGAATATTGTTGCCAGATTTAGATGCCAAATTGATTGAGAGGCCAAACCATGAACAAAAAGCTAAACCTCTTAAAAATCGGATGAGATTTGACTGAGTTATGGGGCTGGGAAATGTTGACCTATGTCCATATACGATATTTGAGGGTACCATTTTCACATGAATTTCGACCTAGAATAGTGTTGTGAGACTTAAATGCCAAATTGATTTAGAGGCCAAACCATTACCAAAACACCAAACCTCGTGAAAATCGGATGAGATTTGACCGAGTTATGGGGCTGGGAAATGTTGACCTATTTCTATAGACGATATTTGAGGGTACCATTTTCACTTGAATTTCGACCTAGAATAGCGTTGTGAGACTTAAATGCCAAATTGATTTAGAGGCCAAACCATTACCAAAACACCAAACCTCGTGAAAATCGGATGAGATTTGACCGAGTTATGGGGGTGGGAAATGTTGACCTATGTCCATATACGATATTTGAGGGTACCATTTTCACATGAATTTCGACCTAGAATAGTGTTGTGAGACTTAAATGCCAAATTGATTCAGAGGCCAAACCATTACCAAAACACCAAACCTCGTGAAAATCGGATGAGATTTGACCGAGTTATGGGACTGGGAAAATTTGACCTATGTCCATATACGATATTTGAGGGTACCATTTTCACAGGAATTTCGACCTAGAATAGCGTTGTGAGACTTAAATGCCAAATTGATTTAGAGGCCAAACCATTAACAAAACACCAAACCTCGTGAAAATCGGATGAGATTTGACCGAGTTATGGGGGTGGGAAATGTTGACCTATGTCCATATACGATATTTGAGGGTACCATTTTCACATGAATTTCGACCTAGAATAGTGTTGTGAGACTTAAATGCCAAATTGATTTAGAGGCCAAACCATTAACAAAACACCAAACCTCGTGAAAATCGGATGAGATTTGACCGAGTTATGGGACTTGGTAAATTTGACCTATGTCTATAGACGATATTTGAGGGTACCATTTTCACATGAATTTCGACCTACAATAGTGTTGTGAGACTTAAATGCCAAATTGATTTAGAGGCCAAACCATTACCAAAACACCAAACCTCGTGAAAATCGGATGAGATTTGACCGAGTTATGGGACTGGGAAAATTTGACCTATGTCCATATACGATATTTGAGGGTACCATTTTCACATAAATTTTGACCTAGAATATTGTTGCCAGATTTAGATGCCAAATTGATTGAGAGGCCAAACCATGAACAAAAAGCTAAACCTCTTAAAAATCGGATGAGATTTGACTGAGTTATGGGGCTGGGAAATGTTGACCTATGTCCATATACGATATTTGAGGGTACCATTTTCACATGAATTTCGACCTAGAATAGTGTTGTGAGACTTAAATGCCAAATTGATTTAGAGGCCAAACCATTACCAAAACACCAAACCTCGTGAAAATCGGATGAGATTTGACCGAGTTATGGGGCTGGGAAATGTTGACCTATTTCTATAGACGATATTTGAGGGTACCATTTTCACTTGAATTTCGACCTAGAATAGCGTTGTGAGACTTAAATGCCAAATTGATTTAGAGGCCAAACCATTACCAAAACACCAAACCTCGTGAAAATCGGATGAGATTTGACCGAGTTATGGGGGTGGGAAATGTTGACCTATGTCCATATACGATATTTGAGGGTACCATTTTCACATGAATTTCGACCTAGAATAGTGTTGTGAGACTTAAATGCCAAATTGATTCAGAGGCCAAACCATTACCAAAACACCAAACCTCGTGAAAATCGGATGAGATTTGACCGAGTTATGGGACTGGGAAAATTTGACCTATGTCCATATACGATATTTGAGGGTACCATTTTCACAGGAATTTCGACCTAGAATAGCGTTGTGAGACTTAAATGCCAAATTGATTTAGAGGCCAAACCATTAACAAAACACCAAACCTCGTGAAAATCGGATGAGATTTGACCGAGTTATGGGGGTGGGAAATGTTGACCTATTTCCATAGACGATATTTGAGGGTACCATTTTCACTTGAATTTCGACCTAGAATAGCGTTGTGAGACTTAAATGCCAAATTGATTTAGAGGCCAAACCATTAACAAAACACCAAACCTCGTGAAAATCGGATGAGATTTGACCGAGTTATGGGGGTGGGAAATGTTGACCTATGTCCATATACGATATTTGAGGGTACAATTTTCACATGAATTTCGACCTAGAATAGTGTTGTGAGACTTAAATTTCAAATTGATTTAGAGGCCAAACCATTAACAAGACACCAAACCTCGTGAAAATCGGATGAGATTTGGCCGAGTTATGGGGGTGGGAAATGTTGACCTATGTCCATATACGATATTTGAGGGTACCATTTTCACATGAATTTCGACCTAGAATAGTGTTGTGAGACTTAAATGCCAAATTGATTTAGAGGCCAAACCATTAACAAAACACCAAACCTCGTGAAAATCGGATGGGATTTGACCGAGTTATGGGACTGGGAAAATTTGACCTATGTCCATATACGATATTTGAGGGTACCATTTTCACATAAATTTTGACCTAGAATATTGTTGCCAGATTTAGATGCCAAATTGATTGAGAGGCCAAACCATGAACAAAAAGCTAAACCTCTTAAAAATCGGATGAGATTTGACTGAGTTATGGGGCTGGGAAATGTTGACCTATGTCCATATACGATATTTGAGGGTACCATTTTCACATGAATTTCGACCTAGAATAGTGATGTGAGACTTAAATGCCAAATTGATTTAGAGGCCAAACCATTAACAAAACACCAAACCTCGTGAAAATCGGATGAGATTTGACCGAGTTATGGGACTTGGTAAATTTGACCTATGTCTATAGACGATATTTGAGGGTACCATTTTCACATGAATTTCGACCTACAATAGTGTTGTGAGACTTAAATGCCAAATTGATTTAGAGGCCAAACCATTACCAAAACACCAAACCTCGTGAAAATCGGATGGGATTTGACCGAGTTATGGGACTGGGAAAATTTGACCTATGTCCATATACGATATTTGAGGGTACCATTTTCACATAAATTTTGACCTAGAATATTGTTGCCAGATTTAGATGCCAAATTGATTGAGAGGCCAAACCATGAACAAAAAGCTAAACCTCTTAAAAATCGGATGAGATTTGACTGAGTTATGGGGCTGGGAAATGTTGACCTATGTCCATATACGATATTTGAGGGTACCATTTTCACATGAATTTCGACCTAAAATAGTGTTGTGAGACTTAAATGCCAAATTGATTTAGAGGCCAAACCATTAACAAAACACCAAACCTCGTGAAAATCGGATGAGATTTGACCGAGTTATGGGGGTGGGAAATGTTGACCTATGTCCATATACGATATTTGAGGGTACAATTTTCACATGAATTTCGACCTAGAATAGTGTTGTGAGACTTAAATTTCAAATTGATTTAGAGGCCAAACCATTAACAAGACACCAAACCTCGTGAAAATCGGATGAGATTTGGCCGAGTTATGGGGGTGGGAAATGTTGACCTATGTCCATATACGATATTTGAGGGTACAATTTTCACATGAATTTCGACCTAGAATAGTGTTGTGAGACTTAAATTTCAAATTGATTTAGAGGCCAAACCATTAACAAGACACCAAACCTCGTGAAAATCGGATGAGATTTGGCCGAGTTATGGGGGTGGGAAATGTTGACCTATGTCCATATACGATATTTGTGGGTACCATTTTCACATGAATTTCGACCTAGAATAGTGTTGTGAGACTTAAATGCCAAATTGATTTAGAGGCCAAACCATTAACAAAACACCAAACCTCGTGAAAATCGGATGAGATTTGACCGAGTTATGGGGGTGGGAAATGTTGACCTCTGTCCATATACGATATTTGAGGGTACCATTTTCACATGAATTTCGACATAGAATAGTGTTGTGAGACTTAAATGCCAAATTGATTTAGAGGCCAAACCATTACCAAAACACCAAACCTCGTGAAAATCGGATGAGATTTGACCGAGTTATGGGACTGGGAAATGTTGACCTATGTCCATATACGATATTTTAGGGTACCATTTTCACATGAATTTCGACCTAGAATAGTGTTGTGAGACTTAAATGCCAAATTGATTTAGAGGCCAAACCATTAACAAAACACCAAACCTCGTGAAAATCGGATGAGATTTGACCGAGTTATGGGGGTGGGAAATGTTAACCTATGTCCATATACGATATTTGAGGGTACCATTTTCACATGAATTTCGACCTAGAATAGTGTTGTGAGACTTAAATGCCAAATTGATTTAGAGGCCAAACCATTAACAAAACACCAAACCTCGTGAAAATCGGATGAGATTTGACCGAGTTATGGGACTGGGAAAATTTGACCTATGTCCATATACGACATTTGAGGGTACTATTTTCACATGAACTTTGACCAAAAATAATGTTGCCAGATTTAAATGCCAAATTGATTGAGAGGCCAAACCATGAACAAAAAGCTAAACCTCTTAAAATTCGGATGAGGTTTGACCGAGTTATGGGGCTGGGAAATGTTGACCTATTTCTATAGACGATATTTGAGGGTATCATTTTCACTTGAATTTCGACCTAGAATAGCGTTGTGAGACTTAAATGCCAAATTGATTTAGAGGCCAAACCATTAACAAAACACCAAACCTCGTGAAAATCGGATGAGATTTGGCCGAGTAATGGGGGTGGGAAATGTTGACCTATGTCCTTATACGATATTTGAGGGTACCATTTTCACATGAATTTCGACCTAGAATAGTGTTGTGAGACTTAAATGCCAAATTGATTTAGAGGCCAAACCATTAACAAAACACCAAACCTCGTGAAAATCGGATGAGATTTGACCGAGTTATGGGGGTGGGAAATGTTGACCTATGTCCATATACGATATTTTAGGGTACCATTTTCACATGAATTTCGACCTAGAATAGTGTTGTGAGACTTAAATGCCAAATTGATTTAGAGGCCAAACCATTAACAAAACACCAAACCTCGTGAAAATCGGATGAGATTTGACTGAGTTATGGGGGTGGGAAATGTTGACCTATTTCTATAGACGATATTTGAGGGTACTATTTTCACTTGAATTTCGACCTAGAATAGCGTTGTGAGACTTAAATGCCAAATTGATTTAGAGGCCAAACCATTAACAAAACACCAAACCTCGTGAAAATCGGATGAGATTTGACCGAGCTATGGGGGTGGGAACTGTTGACCTATGTCCATATACGATATTTGAGGGTACCATTTTCACATGAATTTCAACCTAGAATAGTGTTGTGAGACTTAAATGCCAAATTGATTTAGAGGCCAAACCATTAACAAAACACCAAACCTCGTGAAAATCGGATGAGATTTGACCGAGTTATGGGGGTGGGAAATGTTGACCTATGTCCATATACGATATTTGAGGGTACCATTTTCACATGAATTTCGACCTAGAATAGTGATGTGAGACTTAAATGCCAAATTGATTTAGAGGCCAAACCATTAACAAAACACCAAACCTCGTGAAAATCGGATGAGATTTGACCGAGTTATGACGGAAATGTTGACCTATGTCCATATACGATATTTGAGGGTACAATTTTCACATGAATTTCGACCTAGAATAGAGTTGTGAGACTTAAATTTCAAATTGATTTAGAGGCCAAACCATTAACAAGACACCAAACCTCGTGAAAATCGGATGAGATTTGGCCGAGTAATGGGGGTGGGAAATGTTGACCTATGTCCTTATACGATATTTGAGGGTACCATTTTCACATGAATTTCGACCTAGAATAGTGTTGTGAGACTTAAATGCCAAATTGATTTAGAGGCCAAATCATTAACAAAACACCAAACCTCGTGAAAATCGGATGAGATTTGACCGAGTTATGGGACTGGGAAAATTTGACCTATGTCCATATACGATATTTGAGGGTACCATTTTCACATGAACTTTGACCAAAAATAATGTTGCCAGATTTAAATGCCAAATTGATTGAGAGGCCAAACCATGAACAAAAAGCTAAACCTCTTAAAATTCGGATGAGATTTGACCGAGTTATGGGGCTGGGAAATGTTGACCTATTTCTATAGACGATATTTGAGGGTACCATTTTCACTTGAATTTCGACCTAGAATAGCGTTGTGAGACTTAAATGCCAAATTGATTTAGAGGCCAAACCATTAAAAAAAACACCAAACCTCGTGAAAATCGGATGAGATTTGACCGAGTTATGGGGGTGGGAAATGTTGACCTATGTCCATATACGATATTTGAGGGTACCATTTTCACATGAACTTTGACCAAAAATAATGTTGCCAGATTTAAATGCCAAATTGATTGAGAGGCCAAACCATGAACAAAAAGCTAAACCTCTTAAAATTCGGATGAGATTTGACCGAGTTATGGGGCTGGGAAATGTTGACCTATTTCTATAGACGATATTTGAGGGTACCATTTTCACTTGAATTTCGACCTAGAATAGCGTTGTGAGACTTAAATGCCAAATTGATTTAGAGGCCAAACCATGAACAAAACACCAAACCTCGTGAAAATCGGATGAGATTTGACCGAGTTATGGGGGTGGGAAAATTTGACTTATGTCCATATACGATATTTGAGGGTACCATTTTCACATGAACTTTGACCAAAAATAATGTTGCCAGATTTAGATGCCATATTGATTGAGAGGCCAAACCATGAACAAAACACCAAACCTCGTGAAAATCGGATGAGATTTGACCGAGTTATGGGACTGGGAAAATTTTACCTATGTCTATAGACGATATTGGAGGGTACCATTTTCACATGAATTTCGACCTAGAATAGTGTTGTGAGACTTAAATGCCAAATTGATTTAGAGGCCAAACCATTACCAAAACACCAAACCTCGTGAAAATCGGATGAGATTTGACCGAGTTATGGGACTGGGAAAATTTGACCTATGTCCATATACGATATTTGAGGGTACCATTTTCACATGAATTTCGACCTAGAATAGTGTTGTGAGACTTAAATGCCAAATTGATTTAGAGGCCAAACCATTACCAAAACACCAAACCTCGTGGAAATCGGATGAGATTTGACCGAGTTATGGGACTGGGAACATTTGACCTATGTCCATATACGATATTTGAGGGTACCTTTTTCACATGAACTTTGACCAAAAATAATGTTGCCAGATTTAAATGCCAAATTGATTGAGAGGCCAAACCATGAACAAAACACCAAACCTCGTGAAAATCGGATGAGATTTGACCGAGTTATGGGGGTGGGAAAATTTGACTTATGTCCATATACGATATTTGAGGGTACCATTTTCACATGAACTTTGACCAAAAATAATGTTGCCAGATTTAGATGCCAAATTGATTGAGAGGCCAAACCATGAACAAAAAGCTAAACCTCTTAAAAATCGGATGAGATTTGACCGAGTTATGGGGCTGGGAAATGTTGACCTATTTCTATAGACGATATTTGAGGGTACCATTTTCACTTGAATTTCGACCTAGAATAGCGTTGTGAGACTTAAATGCCAAATTGATTTATAGGCCAAACCATTAAAAAAACACCAAACCTCGTGAAAATCGGATGAGATTTGACCGAGTTATGGGGGTGGGAAATGTTGACCTATGTCCATATACGATATTTGAGGGTACCATTTTCACATGAATTTCGACCTAGAATAGTGTTGTGAGACTTAAATGCCAAATTGATTTAGAGGCCAAACCATTAACAAAACACCAAACCTCGTGAAAATCGGATGAGATTTGACCGAGTTATGGGGGTGGAAAATGTTGACCTATGTCCATATACGATATTTGAGGGTACCATTTTCACATGAATTTCGACCTAAAATAGTGTTGTGAGACTTAAATGCCAAATTGATTTAGAGGCCAAACCATTAACAAAACACCAAACCTCGTGAAAATCGGATGAGATTTGACCGAGTTATGGGGGTAGGAAATGTTGACCTATGTCCATATACGATATTTGAGGGTACCATTTTCACATGAATTTCGACCTAGAATAGTGTTGTGAGACTTAAATGCCAAATTGATTTAGAGGCCAAACCATTACCAAAACACCAAACCTCGTGAAAATCGGATGAGATTTGACCGAGTTATGGGACTGGGAAATGCTGACCTATGTCTGTATACGATATTTGAGGGTACCATTTTCACATGACTTTTGACCAAAAATAATGTTGCCAGGTTTAGATGCCAAATTGATTTAGAGGCCAAACCATTAACAAAACACCAAACCTCGTGAAAATCGGATGAGATTTGACCGAGTTATGGGGGTAGGAAATGTTGACCTATGTCCATATACGATATTTGAGGGTACCATTTTCACATGAATTTCGACCTAGAATAGTGTTGTGAGACTTAAATGCCAAATTGATTTAGAGGCCAAACCATTACCAAAACACCAAACCTCGTGAAAATCGGATGAGATTTGACCGAGTTATGGGACTGGGAAATGTTGACCTATGTCTGTATACGATATTTGAGGGTACCATTTTCAAATGACTTTTGACCAAAAATAATGTTGCCAGGTTTAGATGCCAAATTGATTTAGAGGCCAAACCATTAACAAAACACCAAACCTCGTGAAAATCGGATGAGATTTGACCGAGTTATGGGGGTGGGAAATGTTGACCTATGTATGTCCAAATACGATATTTGAGGGCACCATTTCACGTGGATTTCGACCTAGAATAGTGTTGTGAGACTTAAATGCCAAATTGATTTAGAGGCCAAACCATTACCAAAACACCAAACCTCGTGAAAATCGGATGAGATTTGACCGAGTTATGGGACTGTGAAAATTTGACCTATGTCCATATACGATATTTGAGGGTACCATTTTCACATGAATTTCGACCTAGAATAGTGTTGTGAGACTTAAATGCCAAATTGATTTAGAGGCCAAACCATTACCAAAACACCAAACCTCTTAAAAATCGGATGAGATTTGACCGAGTTATGGGGCTGGGAAATGTTGACCTATTTCTATAGACGATATTTGAGGGTACCATTTTCACATGAATTTCGACCTAGAATAGCGTTGTGAGACTTAAATGCCAAATTGATTTAGAGGCCAAACCATTACCAAAACACCAAACCTCGTGAAAATCGGATGAGATTTGACCGAGTTATGGGGGTGGGAAATGTTGACCTATGTCCATATACGATATTTGAGGGTACCATTTTCACATGAATTTCGACCTAGAATAGTGTTGTGAGACTTAAATGCCAAATTGATTTAGAGGCCAAACCATTAACAAAACACCAAACCTCGTGAAAATCGGATGAGATTTGACCGAGTTATGGAGGTGGGAAATGTTGACCTATGTCCATATACGATATTTGAGGGTACAATTTTCACATGAATTTCGACCTAGAATAGTGTTGTGAGACTTAAATGCCAAATTGATTTAGAGGCCAAACCATTAACAAAACACCAAACCTCGTGAAAATCGGATGAGATTTGACCGAGTTATGGGGGTAGGAAATGTTGACCTATGTCCATATACGATATTTGAGGGTACCATTTTCACATGAATTTCGACCTAGAATAGTGTTGTGAGACTTAAGTGCCAAATTGATTTAGAGGCCAAACCATTACCAAAACACCAAACCTCGTGGAAATCGGATGAGATTTGACCGAGTTATGGGACTGGGAAAATTTGACCTATGTCCATATACGATATTTGAGGGTACCTTTTTCACATGAACTTTGACCAAAAATAATGTTGCCAGATTTAAATGCCAAATTGATTGAGAGGCCAAACCATGAACAAATCACCAAACCTCGTGAAAATCGGATGAGATTTGACCGAGTTATGGGGGTGGGAAAATTTGACTTATGTCCATATACGATATTTGAGGGTACCATTTTCACATGAACTTTGACCAAAAATAATGTTGCCAGATTTAGATGCCATATTGATTGAGAGGCCAAACCATGAACAAAACACCAAACCTCGTGAAAATCGGATGAGATTTGACCGAGTTATGGGACTGGGAAAATTTTACCTATGTCTATAGACGATATTGGAGGGTACCATTTTCACATGAATTTCGACCTAGAATAGTGTTGTGAGACTTAAATGCCAAATTGATTTAGAGGCCAAACCATTACCAAAACACCAAACCTCGTGAAAATCGGATGAGATTTGACCGAGTTATGGGACTGGGAAAATTTGACCTATGTCCATATACGATATTTGAGGGTACCTTTTTCACATGAACTTTGACCAAAAATAATGTTGCCAAATTTAAATGCCAAATTGATTGAGAGGCCAAACCATGAACAAAACACCAAACCTCGTGAAAATCGGATGAGATTTGACCGAGTTATGGGACTGGGAAATGCTGACCTATGTCTGTATACGATATTTGAGGGTACCATTTCCACATGAACTTTGACCAAAAATAATGTTGCCAGATTTAGATGCCAAATTGATTGAGAGGCCAAACCATGAACAAAAAGCTAAACCTCTTAAAAATCGGATGAGATTTGACCGAGTTATGGGGCTGGGAAATGTTGACCTATTTCTATAGACGATATTTGAGGGTACCATTTTCACTTGAATTTCGACCTAGAATAGCGTTGTGAGACTTAAATGCCAAATTGATTTAGAGGCCAAACCATTAAAAAAACACCAAACCTCGTGAAAATCGGATGAGATTTGACCGAGTTATGGGGGTGGGAAATGTTGACCTATGTCCATATACGATATTTGAGGGTACCATTTTCACATGAATTTCGACCTAGAATAGTGTTGTGAGACTTAAATGCCAAATTGATTTAGAGGCCAAACCATTAACAAAACACCAAACCTCGTGAAAATCGGATGAGATTTGACCGAGTTATGGGGGTGGAAAATGTTGACCTATGTCCATATACGATATTTGAGGGTACCATTTTCACATGAATTTCGACCTAAAATAGTGTTGTGAGACTTAAATGCCAAATTGATTTAGAGGCCAAACCATTAACAAAACACCAAACCTCGTGAAAATCGGATGAGATTTGACCGAGTTATGGGGGTAGGAAATGTTGACCTATGTCCATATACGATATTTGAGGGTACCATTTTCACATGAATTTCGACCTAGAATAGTGTTGTGAGACTTAAATGCCAAATTGATTTAGAGGCCAAACCATTACCAAAACACCAAACCTCGTGAAAATCGGATGAGATTTGACCGAGTTATGGGACTGGGAAATGCTGACATATGTCTGTATACGATATTTGAGGGTACCATTTTCACATGACTTTTGACCAAAAATAATGTTGCCAGGTTTAGATGCCAAATTGATTTAGAGGCCAAATCATTAACAAAACACCAAACCTCGTGAAAATCGGATGAGATTTGACCGAGTTATGGGGGTAGGAAATGTTGACCTATGTCCATATACGATATTTGGGGGTACCATTTTCACATGAATTTCGACCTAGAATAGTGTTGTGAGACTTAAATGCCAAATTGATTTAGAGGCCAAAACATTACCAAAACACCAAACCTCGTGAAAATCGGATGAGATTTGACCGAGTTATGGGACTGGGAAATGCTGACCTATGTCTGTATACGATATTTGAGGGTACCATTTTCACATGACTTTTGACCAAAAATAATGTTGCCAGGTTTAGATGCCAAATTGATTTAGAGGCCAAACCATTAACAAAACACCAAACCTCGTGAAAATCGGATGAGATTTGACCGAGTTATGGGGGTAGGAAATGTTGACCTATGTCCATATACGATATTTGAGGGCACCATTTCACGTGGATTTCGACCTAGAATAGTGTTGTGAGACTTAAATGCTAAATTGATTTAGAGGCCAAACCATTACCAAAACACCAAACCTCGTGAAAATCGGATGAGATTTGACCGAGTTATGGGACTGTGAAAATTTGACCTATGTCCATATACGATATTTGAGGGTACCATTTTCACATGAATTTCGACCTAGAATAGTGTTGTGAGACTTAAATGCCAAATTGATTTAGAGGCCAAACCATTACCAAAACACCAATTCTCTTAAAAATCGGATGAGATTTGACCGAGTTATGGGGCTGGGAAATGTTGACCTATTTCTATAGACGATATTTGAGGGTACCATTTTCACATGAATTTCGACCTAGAATAGCGTTGTGAGACTTAAATGCCAAATTGATTTAGAGGCCAAACCATTACCAAAACACCAAACCTCGTGAAAATCGGATGAGATTTGACCGAGTTATGGGGGTGGGAAATGTTGACCTATGTCCATATACGATATTTGAGGGTACCATTTTCACATGAATTTCGACCTAGAATAGTGTTGTGAGACTTAAATGCCAAATTGATTTAGAGGCCAAACCATTAACAAAACACCAAACCTCGTGAAAATCGGATGAGATTTGACCGAGTTATGGGGGTAGGAAATGTTGACCTATGTCCATATACGATATTTAAGGGTACCATTTTCACATGAATTTCGACCTAGAATAGTGTTGTGAGACTTAAATGCCAAATTGATTTAGAGGCCAAACCATTAACAAAACACCAAACCTCGTGAAAATCGGATGAGATTTGACCGAGTTATGGGGGTAGGAAATGTTGACCTATGTCCATATACGATATTTGAGGGTACCATTTTCACATGAATTTCGACCTAGAATAGTGTTGTGAGACTTAAATGCCAAATTGATTTAGAGGCCAAACCATTACCAAAACACCAAACCTCGTGAAAATCGGATGAGATTTGACCGAGTTATGGGACTGGGAAATGTTGACCTATGTCTGTATACGATATTTGAGGGTACCATTTTCACATGACTTTTGACCAAAAATAATGTTGCCAGGTTTAGATGCCAAATTGATTAAGAGGCCAAACCATTAACAAAACACCAAACCTCGTGAAAATCGGATGAGATTTGACCGAGTTATGGGGGTAGGAAATGTTGACCTATGTCCATATACGATATTTGAGGGTACCATTTTCACATGAATTTCGACCTAAAATAGTGTTGTGAGACTTAAATGCCAAATTGATTTAGAGGCCAAACCATTACCGAAACACCAAACCTCGTGAAAATCGGATGAGATTTGACCGAGTTATGGGGGTGGGAAATGTTGACCTATGTCCACATACGAATTGATTTAGAGGCCAAACCATTAACAAAACACCAAACCTCGTGAAAATCGGATGAGATTTGACCGAGTTATGGGGGTAGGAAATGTTGACCTATGTCCATTTACGATATTTGAGGGTACCATTTTCACATGAATTTCGACCTAGAATAGTGTTGTGAGACTTAAATGCCAAATTGATTTAGAGGCCAAACCATTACCAAAACACCAAACCTCGTGAAAATCGGATGAGATTTGACCGAGTTATGGGACTGGGAAATGTTGACCTATGTCTGTATACGATATTTGAGGGTACCATTTTCACATGACTTTTGACCAAAAATAATGTTGCCAGGTTTAGATGCCAAATTGATTTAGAGGCCAAACCATGAACAAAACACCAAACCTCGTGAAAATCGGATGAGATTTGACCGAGTTATGGGACTGGGAAAATTTGACCTATGTCTGTATACGATATTTGAGGGTACCATTTTCACATGACTTTTGACCAAAAATAATGTTGCCAGGTTTAGATGCCAAATTGATTTAGAGGCCAAACCATTACCAAAACACCAAAGCTCGTGAAAATCGGATGAGATTTGACCGAGTTATGGGGGTAGGAAATGTTGACCTATGTCCATATACGATATTTGAGGGTACCATTTTCACATGAATTTCGACCTAGAATAGTGTTGTGAGACTTAAATGCCAAATTGATTTAGAGGCCAAACCATTAACAAAACACCAAACCTCGTGAAAATCGGATGAGATTTGACCGAGTTATGGGGGTAGGAAATGTTGACCTATGTCCATATACAATATTTGAGGGTACCATTTTCACATGAATTTCGACCTAGAATAGTGTTGTGAGACTTAAATGCCAAATTGATTTAGAGGCCAAACCATTACCAAAACACGAAACCTCGTGAAAATCGGATGAGATTTGACCGAGTTATGGGACTGGGAAATGCTGACCTATGTCTGTATACGATATTTGAGGGTACCATTTTCACATGACTTTTGACCAAAAATAATGTTGCCAGGTTTAGATGCCAAATTGATTTAGAGGCCAAACCATTAACAAAACACCAAACCTCGTGAAAATCGGATGAGATTTGACCGAGTTATGGGGGTAGGAAATGTTGACCTATGTCCATATACGATATTTGGGGGTACCATTTTCACATGAATTTCGACCTAGAATAGTGTTGTGAGACTTAAATGCCAAATTGATTTAGAGGCCAAAACATTACCAAAACACCAAACCTCGTGAAAATCGGATGAGATTTGACCGAGTTATGGGACTGGGAAATGCTGACCTATGTCTGTATACGATATTTGAGGGTACCATTTTCACATGACTTTTGACCAAAAATAGTGTTGCCAGGTTTAGATGCCAAATTGATTTAGAGGCCAAACCATTAACAAAACACCAAACCTCGTGAAAATCGGATGAGATTTGACCGAGTTATGGGACTGGGAAAATTTGACCTATGTCCATATACGATATTTGAGGGTACCTTTTTCACATGAACTTTGACCAAAAATAATGTTGCCAAATTTAAATGCCAAATTGATTGAGAGGCCAAACCATGAACAAAACACCAAACCTCGTGAAAATCGGATGAGATTTGACCGAGTTATGGGACTGGGAAATGCTGACCTATGTCTGTATACGATATTTGAGGGTACCATTTCCACATGAACTTTGACCAAAAATAATGTTGCCAGATTTAGATGCCAAATTGATTGAGAGGCCAAACCATGAACAAAAAGCTAAACCTCTTAAAAATCGGATGAGATTTGACCGAGTTATGGGGCTGGGAAATGTTGACCTATTTCTATAGACGATATTTGAGGGTACCATTTTCACTTGAATTTCGACCTAGAATAGCGTTGTGAGACTTAAATGCCAAATTGATTTAGAGGCCAAACCATTAAAAAAACACCAAACCTCGTGAAAATCGGATGAGATTTGACCGAGTTATGGGGGTGGGAAATGTTGACCTATGTCCATATACGATATTTGAGGGTACCATTTTCACATGAATTTCGACCTAGAATAGTGTTGTGAGACTTAAATGCCAAATTGATTTAGAGGCCAAACCATTAACAAAACACCAAACCTCGTGAAAATCGGATGAGATTTGACCGAGTTATGGGGGTAGGAAATGTTGACCTATGTCCATATACGATATTTGAGGGTACCATTTTCACATGAATTTCGACCTAAAATAGTGTTGTGAGACTTAAATGCCAAATTGATTTAGAGGCCAAACCATTAACAAAACACCAAACCTCGTGAAAATCGGATGAGATTTGACCGAGTTATGGGGGTAGGAAATGTTGACCTATGTCCATATACGATATTTGAGGGTACCATTTTCACATGAATTTCGACCTAGAATAGTGTTGTGAGACTTAAATGCCAAATTGATTTAGAGGCCAAACCATTACCAAAACACCAAACCTCGTGAAAATCGGATGAGATTTGACCGAGTTATGGGACTGGGAAATGCTGACCTATGTCTGTATACGATATTTGAGGGTACCATTTTCACATGACTTTTGACCAAAAATAATGTTGCCAGGTTTAGATGCCAAATTGATTTAGAGGCCAAATCATTAACAAAACACCAAACCTCGTGAAAATCGGATGAGATTTGACCGAGTTATGGGGGTAGGAAATGTTGACCTATGTCCATATACGATATTTGGGGGTACCATTTTCACATGAATTTCGACCTAGAATAGTGTTGTGAGACTTAAATGCCAAATTGATTTAGAGGCCAAAACATTACCAAAACACCAAACCTCGTGAAAATCGGATGAGATTTGACCGAGTTATGGGACTGGGAAATGCTGACCTATGTCTGTATACGATATTTGAGGGTACCATTTTCACATGACTTTTGACCAAAAATAATGTTGCCAGGTTTAGATGCCAAATTGATTTAGAGGCCAAACCATTAACAAAACACCAAACCTCGTGAAAATCGGATGAGATTTGACCGAGTTATGGGGGTAGGAAATGTTGACCTATGTCCATATACGATATTTGAGGGCACCATTTCACGTGGATTTCGACCTAGAATAGTGTTGTGAGACTTAAATGCTAAATTGATTTAGAGGCCAAACCATTACCAAAACACCAAACCTCGTGAAAATCGGATGAGATTTGACCGAGTTATGGGACTGTGAAAATTTGACCTATGTCCATATACGATATTTGAGGGTACCATTTTCACATGAATTTCGACCTAGAATAGTGTTGTGAGACTTAAATGCCAAATTGATTTAGAGGCCAAACCATTACCAAAACACCAATTCTCTTAAAAATCGGATGAGATTTGACCGAGTTATGGGGCTGGGAAATGTTGACCTATTTCTATAGACGATATTTGAGGGTACCATTTTCACATGAATTTCGACCTAGAATAGCGTTGTGAGACTTAAATGCCAAATTGATTTAGAGGCCAAACCATTACCAAAACACCAAACCTCGTGAAAATCGGATGAGATTTGACCGAGTTATGGGGGTAGGAAATGTTGACCTATGTCCATATACGATATTTAAGGGTACCATTTTCACATGAATTTCGACCTAGAATAGTGTTGTGAGACTTAAATGCCAAATTGATTTAGAGGCCAAACCATTAACAAAACACCAAACCTCGTGAAAATCGGATGAGATTTGACCGAGTTATGGGGGTAGGAAATGTTGACCTATGTCCATATACGATATTTGAGGGTACCATTTTCACATGAATTTCGACCTAGAATAGTGTTGTGAGACTTAAATGCCAAATTGATTTAGAGGCCAAACCATTACCAAAACACCAAACCTCGTGAAAATCGGATGAGATTTGACCGAGTTATGGGACTGGGAAATGTTGACCTATGTCTGTATACGATATTTGAGGGTACCATTTTCACATGACTTTTGACCAAAAATAATGTTGCCAGGTTTAGATGCCAAATTGATTAAGAGGCCAAACCATTAACAAAACACCAAACCTCGTGAAAATCGGATGAGATTTGACCGAGTTATGGGGGTAGGAAATGTTGACCTATGTCCATATACGATATTTGAGGGTACCATTTTCACATGAATTTCGACCTAAAATAGTGTTGTGAGACTTAAATGCCAAATTGATTTAGAGGCCAAACCATTACCGAAACACCAAACCTCGTGAAAATCGGATGAGATTTGACCGAGTTATGGGGGTGGGAAATGTTGACCTATGTCCACATACGAATTGATTTAGAGGCCAAACCATTAACAAAACACCAAACCTCGTGAAAATCGGATGAGATTTGACCGAGTTATGGGGGTAGGAAATGTTGACCTATGTCCATTTACGATATTTGAGGGTACCATTTTCACATGAATTTCGACCTAGAATAGTGTTGTGAGACTTAAATGCCAAATTGATTTAGAGGCCAAACCATTACCAAAACACCAAACCTCGTGAAAATCGGATGAGATTTGACCGAGTTATGGGACTGGGAAATGTTGACCTATGTCTGTATACGATATTTGAGGGTACCATTTTCACATGACTTTTGACCAAAAATAATGTTGCCAGGTTTAGATGCCAAATTGATTTAGAGGCCAAACCATGAACAAAACACCAAACCTCGTGAAAATCGGATGAGATTTGACCGAGTTATGGGACTGGGAAAATTTGACCTATGTCTGTATACGATATTTGAGGGTACCATTTTCACATGACTTTTGACCAAAAATAATGTTGCCAGGTTTAGATGCCAAATTGATTTAGAGGCCAAACCATTAACAAAACACCAAACCTCGTGAAAATCGGATGAGATTTGACCGAGTTATGGGGGTAGGAAATGTTGACCTATGTCCATTTACGATATTTGAGGGTACCATTTTCACATGAATTTCGACCTAGAATAGTGTTGTGAGACTTAAATGCCAAATTGATTTAGAGGCCAAACCATTAACAAAACACCAAACCTCGTGAAAATCGGATGAGATTTGACCGAGTTATGGGGGTAGGAAATGTTGACCTATGTCCATATACAATATTTGAGGGTACCATTTTCACATGAATTTCGACCTAGAATAGTGTTGTGAGACTTAAATGCCAAATTGATTTAGAGGCCAAACCATTACCAAAACACGAAACCTCGTGAAAATCGGATGAGATTTGACCGAGTTATGGGACTGGGAAATGCTGACCTATGTCTGTATACGATATTTGAGGGTACCATTTTCACATGACTTTTGACCAAAAATAATGTTGCCAGGTTTAGATGCCAAATTGATTTAGAGGCCAAACCATTAACAAAACACCAAACCTCGTGAAAATCGGATGAGATTTGACCGAGTTATGGGGGTAGGAAATGTTGACCTATGTCCATATACGATATTTGGGGGTACCATTTTCACATGAATTTCGACCTAGAATAGTGTTGTGAGACTTAAATGCCAAATTGATTTAGAGGCCAAACCATTACCAAAACACCAAACCTCGTGAAAATCGGATGAGATTTGACCGAGTTATGGGACTGGGAAATGCTGACCTATGTCTGTATACGATATTTGAGGGTACCATTTTCACATGACTTTTGACCAAAAATAATGTTGCCAGGTTTAGATGCCAAATTGATTTAGAGGCCAAACCATTAACAAAACACCAAACCTCGTGAAAATCGGATGAGATTTGACCGAGTTATGGGGGTAGGAAATGTTGACCTATGTCCATATACGATATTTGAGGGCACCATTTCACGTGGATTTCGACCTAGAATAGTGTTGTGAGACTTAAATGCTAAATTGATTTAGAGGCCAAACCATTACCAAAACACCAAACCTCGTGAAAATCGGATGAGATTTGACCGAGTTATGGGACTGTGAAAATTTGACCTATGTCCATATACGATATTTGAGGGTACCATTTTCACATGAATTTCGACCTAGAATAGTGTTGTGAGACTTAAATGCCAAATTGATTTAGAGGCCAAACCATTACCAAAACACCAAACCTCTTAAAAATCGGATGAGATTTGACCGAGTTATGGGGCTGGGAAATGTTGACCTATTTCTATAGACGATATTTGAGGGTACCATTTTCACATGAATTTCGACCTAGAATAGCGTTGTGAGACTTAAATGCCAAATTGATTTAGAGGCCAAACCATTACCAAAACACCAAACCTCGTGAAAATCGGATGAGATTTGACCGAGTTATGGGGGTGGGAAATGTTGACCTATGTCCATATACGATATTTGAGGGTACCATTTTCACATGAATTTCGACCTAGAATAGTGTTGTGAGACTTAAATGCCAAATTGATTTAGAGGCCAAACCATTAACAAAACACCAAACCTCGTGAAAATCGGATGAGATTTGACCGAGTTATGGGGGTAGGAAATGTTGACCTATGTCCATATACGATATTTAAGGGTACCATTTTCACATGAATTTCGACCTAGAATAGTGTTGTGAGACTTAAATGCCAAATTGATTTAGAGGCCAAACCATTAACAAAACACCAAACCTCGTGAAAATCGGATGAGATTTGACCGAGTTATGGGGGTAGGAAATGTTGACCTATGTCCATATACGATATTTGAGGGTACCATTTTCACATGAATTTCGACCTAGAATAGTGTTGTGAGACTTAAATGCCAAATTGATTTAGAGGCCAAACCATTACCAAAACACCAAACCTCGTGAAAATCGGATGAGATTTGACCGAGTTATGGGACTGGGAAATGTTGACCTATGTCTGTATACGATATTTGAGGGTACCATTTTCACATGACTTTTGACCAAAAATAATGTTGCCAGGTTTAGATGCCAAATTGATTTAGAGGCCAAACCATTAACAAAACACCAAACCTCGTGAAAATCGGATGAGATTTGACCGAGTTATGGGGGTAGGAAATGTTGACCTATGTCCATATACGATATTTGAGGGTACCATTTTCACATGAATTTCGACCTAAAATAGTGTTGTGAGACTTAAATGCCAAATTGATTTAGAGGCCAAACCATTACCGAAACACCAAACCTCGTGAAAATCGGATGAGATTTGACCGAGTTATGGGGGTGGGAAATGTTGACCTATGTCCACATACGAATTGATTTAGAGGCCAAACCATTAACAAAACACCAAACCTCGTGAAAATCGGATGAGATTTGACCGAGTTATGGGGGTAGGAAATGTTGACCTATGTCCATTTACGATATTTGAGGGTACCATTTTCACATGAATTTCGACCTAGAATAGTGTTGTGAGACTTAAATGCCAAATTGATTTAGAGGCCAAACCATTAACAAAACACCAAACCTCGTGAAAATCGGATGAGATTTGACCGAGTTATGGGGGTAGGAAATGTTGACCTATCTCCATTTACGATATTTGAGGGTACCATTTTCACATGAATTTCGACCTAGAATAGTGTTGTGAGACTTAAATGCCAAATTGATTTAGAGGCCAAACCATTACCAAAACACCAAACCTCGTGAAAATCGGATGAGATTTGACCGAGTTATGGGACTGGGAAATGTTGACCTATGTCTGTATACGATATTTGAGGGTACCATTTTCACATGACTTTTGACCAAAAATAATGTTGCCAGGTTTAGATGCCAAATTGATTTAGAGGCCAAACCATGAACAAAACACCAAACCTCGTGAAAATCGGATGAGATTTGACCGAGTTATGGGACTGGGAAAATTTGACCTATGTCTGTATACGATATTTGAGGGTACCATTTTCACATGACTTTTGACCAAAAATAATGTTGCCAGGTTTAGATGCCAAATTGATTTAGAGGCCAAACCATTACCAAAACACCAAAGCTCGTGAAAATCGGATGAGATTTGACCGAGTTATGGGACTGGGAAAATTTGACCTATGTCTGTATACGATATTTGAGGGTACCATTTTCACATGACTTTTGACCAAAAATAATGTTGCCAGATTTAAATGCCAAATTGATTGAGAGGCCAAACCATTAACAAAACACCAAACCTCGTGAAAATCGGATGAGATTTGACCGAGTTATGGGGGTAGGAAATGTTGACCTATGTCCAAATACGATATTTGAAGGTACCATTTTCACATGAATTTTGCCAGATTTAGATGCCAAAGTGATTGAGGGGCCAAACCATTATCAAAAAGCCAAACCGTTGTAAGTACTTAAAGAATGTCATATTTATTAATATTCTTACTTCAATAAATATAGGTATTCAGTTTATTTCGACTGCCTCGGACTTCTGGCTTCTGCTTATATGCTCTGCTTAGCAGAAGGCGAAAATAAAAGGGAAAGAGAAAGAGAGAGAGAGGGAGTCCTTATCAGTGTTAGAAGATTGCTACATACAAACGTTATCTGCGCGATAGCCAGAAAATCTAGCGTATTGTGTATGTTTCAGTCCAAGCGCTCTATTTTATTTTGACTTCAATAACTCGCTAGTTTACAGTACGACACTACGTGGAAGTCATCAAGATGAATAACCTGCCAGTAATTCAACGGTTGGGTCAAGTTATTGAGCCAGCACTTAATGGTGGTAGCCTATATTCGTATGAAGTAGAAAACCTAACACAGCCGGGTGATAATTACGGCAGTGTTTTAATATCCGTACGAGCCCAAGTGCAGTGTCCTGACGGTAAGCTGTTTGCTAAGCGGTTTGTAGCTAAAGTGCCGCCCACAGACCCAAAGCATTGGCAATTTATACAGCCCGAACGCACCTGTTTGGCCGAAATTGCAATTTACGAGAGATTAGCACCTGCGTTGAGCACTTTACAAGAGGAGGCTGGCATACACAGAGACGGACAGTTTGATGGCTTTGCACAGTATTTTGGCTCACGCATATCCCTGATCCCAAACGCAAACATTGTAGACAAGGACGCGATTTTGGTGTTGGAGGATCTGCGGGACAGCAATTACGTGCCGGGCCAGAGATTAAAGCCTTTTGACTTGCTCCATACACATGTGGTGCTAAAGTATATGGCGCAATTCCATGCACTTACTATTGCTCTGCGATTGAAGAACCCGAATGTCTTTGAAATGGAACTAAGACCGTTCTTTCACAAATTCGATTGGCATGCAGCCGCGCCGGAATCGAAAGCAACGATGATAGCGGAAACATTGCTGGATATTGCAGAAGCAACCGGCAACGATCAGACAATGATAGCGCACATTAAAAAACTGTCGACTGAATTCTTTAGGTTTCTAGCAGCGCCGCCTATCGAAGATAATGCATTTAACAGTGTAATTCACTCAGACTTCTGGACAATGAACCTAATGTTCAAATATGGTAAGTAAGTGAAGGCATTTGGAGATATAGTTATATAGATTCATTCAACAATTTTCCTACAGATAAATCTGGCAAGCCGACGCAATTAAAAATAATCGATTTTCAAACCGCACAGTATGATTCTGTTATACACGACCTTATATCATTTTTGTTTACAAGCGTTTCAACGTGCATACTAGAAGAAAACTACCAGAATTTACTGAAATTCTACTATGATGTCTTTGTTGAGAGTCTTACTAGAGTGGGTGTAAATACAAGTGTGTATAGTTACGAGGCGTAAGACACATTGCTTATAAATTTATAAAATTACGTCTTAGTAACTTTGTATATTCTCGACAGGTTTGATGCTGAGTTGAAACGCATCGCATACATTCAAGTGCCCCATTCTATATTCATGACTCGATTCATATTGGCGGATGAAGTCACTCGCACTGAAAATGAGCTCGAACTATCTCAGGTGCTAAAGACCACTAGTTCGAGGCGGGTGCATCGGAAGCTAATTGAAATTTTGCGCTTGGCACAAAAATTTAATATATTATTTTTGGAGTAATTGCTTTGTTTTCAACCGAAATGATCATTTTCCCCTAATGATGTCTGATGATTGCTTTGGATTTATTTTATTTCAATACAAATATAGGCCTCATTACATGGCACTGCTCATTTAGTTATCTGTTAACATACGAGAAGGCTATGCACATATTACCCGACATATTTGTGCCTGTAACAATATGGATAGCACTATCCATCTATATGAACGTCGAGTGCAAAGAGGTATCTATCCGCGTCTGTTTCAAGTGACATTAATTACGGTTTTTTTTTGGCTATTTAGAGCTGTTACTACGTGAATTTTATTTACACCAACTGGACAGATGATCGGCCACGGTTCATCGTTAACATGACATTTTCTAATCAAAACGGCGTGGGATCAATTACAACCATTAACGAGGCTATTTCGTCACCCGTCTCAAGAATGTTAATTGTACAACAGAGCCCCAAGGAAAAGAAACGTATTATTTACAATGTGACCACCAAATTATGCGCAATGCAAGGTATTATAAATGCCGTGCCACTATTTAAGCCAGCCAAGGAAAGTGTCTTAAAACAAAGCAACTATACATTTAGTTGTCCCCTTAATAAAGGCGTTTATGTTATGAACAACATGCGCGTCAATCCAAGGAATCCGCTGCTTAGCCTGATGTACCAGGCCAAAGGTACATTTACGGTAATTGGTGCTTTGCTTGAAGAATTGCCCAATACACAACTGCATCCGCTTTCTACTTATAACATAGCTGGTAAGATCATAAAAAAGAGCTGTGGTAGAAACGAGTAAGCCGCATTTAAAATACAAGAAAATAAACCAATTTGTATACCCTTCCGATATTTTATTCATATAATTATTATAATTACAAAAAGTAGAATACTTTCAGGCTGTCACTTTAAATAAATGCAGATACATACTAATTGGAAGCGGAAAAGTGAAAGTGTATGAATCCCGTAGAGTTTTGATCAAGGAGAGAACCTACACCATCGATTACTTTACGAAGAAACAATAAAATGAAAATCAGAAAGGGTGCAACTATTTATTTATTATTTTTTTGATATTTGGAAGAGTGGGAAAATTTGTCAAAATTTTTATATTATCCTGTCTCTGCTTTAAATGCTTATGAAAATAGAAAAACAAGATTTATTATTGCCTTTATGACAAATCATTCGAACAATCTTTAACAGAAAATTTGAGAACGTTGTCTATATGAGTCGAACAGCTGTCCTTGCCTTTTTAAGTCTTCCTATTTTATGTTTGGCTGCATAATGAGATACACACACACATGCCTACAGTAGTATACATATACAAATCGATTGAATACAATCACTATTTCCAGTGTAAATGTCCATAAAGCCTCACTGAACTACATTCTACCCCAGAGACCCTATGATAACAGCGTTTGGCTCAGCAGTGAATGAACTTTATTTAATTGAACTTGGACATTCATGTACATCAAGAAGACAAGAAAAAACCAGAATATATTGTACTAAAGTATATAGATATACATATATTCAATTTATCTTTTAAAAAGTACAAGGACGGAAAATTCTGCGATCTGAATTCGGGTGGTTGACTCAACGCACAGTTATATGTATTTAGTACATATCACACATTTAAGAAAGGGTATGTTGATAGCGCAGTCTGCTACACACACCAAGCTAGCAGTACGCTTATCGGGTACTCATAATCAGTGCACAAGAACAATAACAATGCACTGCCAGTTTTGTTATACCCTGAACCCATTGAAAATGGGTAAAAAGGGTATAATGTATTTGTGCAAATGTATGTAACAGGCAGAAGGAAGCATCTCCGACCCCATAAAGTATATATATTCTTGATCAGCATCAACAGCCGAGTCGATCTAGCCATGTCCGTCAGTCCGTCCTTCTGTCCGTATGTATTAACGTAAGGATCTCAGAACCTATATGAGCTAGAGAAATTTTAGCTATAGGTCCTCCTAGTCCATGCGCAGATCGAGTTTGTTTCCGATAATCGATAACTTGCCCCGTTTCCAAGTAATAGATAAAAATCGATATGGAAATCCTGTTTGTTGAGCAATTTTGGTAAATAATAAGAGCTAAAATCACCAACATTGACATGTAGCTTCTAGAATAGTAAATATATATATCAAGTATCTTTCATTTTTTTATACCTATCGCCTGTTGGAATAAGAGGGTACAGGGTATCCCCTAGTCGGGAGCTCCCGACTAGAACTTCTTACTTGTTTTTAATCTGCTCAAGTTAAAAACAACAACGGGTCAGCAATTGAGCGCCTTGTAAAAGACAAAGTTGTCAGCCATTATCTGTCTTGTACGTGCCAAAACGCACACACAGACAATTTCGGGTATACACAATATATACATATACGTGTGCGTTTGCATGTGTTTGTTATAGTCAGTAATGATCCAATTTTGTACGCAGCATTAATTAATAAAAATGAATAATTAAATAGAATAAAAATTATTAATCTAAATGAAGCGTCAATTAAAATTTGATAGTCTTTGGCTACGTCAAATTCGTCGGTTCTATGTGTGTGGTTCAATGTGCTAATCAGCCAAAGAACAAAAAGATCACTTGGCAGACGCGTGCGAAGCCGATGACGTAAAGAAACGGCTCGCGTGTACGGCGTAGTCTACGCCGAATACGCCAACGCAACGTTCCAAGAAGAGGGCAGTATACGTTTCGAGAGTGAGTAACAAGAGAGGAGGGGTAGTATGTATATTTTAATGATTTTATCATTGTATCTTAAGGAACATATGAATAAATGTACCCAACTCAACTAAAAGGTATTTATAAAACTTTTATAACTGTTTAATTGGCTATAACACCTTAAAGTGTATGCATCGTTGATTGTTTTTCATGTGACTTAAGTATAACCCACAAAATTTGCCATGGGCCTTCGATAAGGGGCCATTGTATTGTAACAAATTATACCCTATAGTCGCAAAATTTATAAAAAAAAAATGGCTATATATACAAATTTAGATACAAAGAGTGTAAGATATTTTAGTGTCGTATATTTTGTATGCATGAAAACAAATTTCTTCTAAAATATAAATATATTTCATAAATATTTTATTTGTAACCCATTCGTCAAGGATTGGCACAGTAGATAGTCAAGTACCTACTGATAATATTAATGGGCAACAGGGCAAATATTATTGTATGTCAATTTAACCACTTGATATGTTGGTGGCACAGGGTATTTTCTAGTAGAGCACAGTAGACTTGATTGTTAATTGTTAATGATTTCAAACTCTTGTTAAGGACAATAAAATGGGCTAAAGTTCTGTATATAATGTTATTTTAATTACCAACAATATAAATTTTTTTATATACATTATATTGCTATTTCTGTATATTATCGCGTTGGCAAAGTCTCTGTTTTAGATTACAATTCAACAACCACTTGACTGCGATCATAGTCTATAATTCCTCAGGCATTCAAGCCAGTGTGTTTATGGGCAGTGTCATAATCGTAATTATAAGGTGATTTGGCACTTAATAAAACCAATTGACATAATAAAAAAAAGGCCACCAGCAAAGGGAACAACATAAACATAATTAGCCTTGTTGCCATTTATATGTGTGATTTATATTTGTTTATATTTGTTGGCGTAACCTTACTGAAAATCAGTTATTATCGCCAAATGCTGTTGTGTTCGGTTTTTCCTCAAGGGTCTGCCCCACTTCTGATAACGCTTTGAGTGAACATGTAGATAGTATACTAACTAATTGTGAGTCACCTCTATCATATTTACTGATGAGCACTGTACGGTCAAGCAGAAATATATGTACATATATCTATCACGCACCGTGACCGTGTGCCGTTTCGTAACAAATATTTATTTATATAAACAAATTGAATTTTTTTTTTGCGGATTATATCAATCTAATTTCTGAACGAATACGCATTTGTTTGTCGCAAGTGGCATATGAAATTATAAAATGATTTATGACTGCCCGATAACGTCGTTAATCTATTGGCCGAGTTAGCAAATGCCAAAAGAAGCCAAACATTTCTAACGCACAGATAGCGCTCTCCTTGCAAGCCCTTTGTTTTCTTTTAAATCTATTAACTGCATAAATTTCTTGTCTATTACTTTTACCACCTACTGCTTTCTGCACTCCACGCGACAACCTCAGACAGTTCGTTATCAATTTGCTTAATTCCAATTTGATCGATTGCTTGATTGTCTTTAAAGTTTTGGAGGGACCAAAGTAAACAATCATAGGTCGGCGGACTGGTCAATTGTTTGGTTTTTATTTTATTGAATTATTCTTTTTTTTGGAATTAATTGTTTAGGCTTCTACTTAACAGAGAGTATTAAAATAAAAAAAATGATAGCAAGCATTAATATTTGAACTAAAATTTCCGTTCTTCATTTTGTTATGTATATACATATATAAATTTTTAAAAAGGAATGTTGTTCGATGGCAGTATGAATATTTAATCCACAGTGCAGTATAAAATAAAATGTACAAGCTTGTGGAGTCAAAAAGTAGCTGTGAGCATACATAACTTTAGCTTGTTTCAGTTTTATGCAAATCTTCTAGAGAAAAACTTAATTGAACCAGCTTGAGCTTGAGCCTGATCTCGAAAGACCTGCACTGTAAGATGTCAACATATATATGTATATATGTACGTTGAAACAAGTTTACCGTATATAAATAAACTTCATTCATTTAAATAGACAAAGGTGCGGAACTCAAACGAATTGCGTTCATAATTAGGCATCGACATACGATTGCTTATGGATTTTTTAAAACTGACAGGTTTTTTTTTACCTAAATAACGTAAATATTCCGTACCCAACAATTTAACAAACAGGCGTAGAGAAATCTCTGGCTCCAAAAGCTTCGAATATGTGTACATATGCAATTTTCGAAAATGCACATTGAAAATAACTACAAACTATTAACTATTAACATATTGTATTTGTGACAACAAGTGACAACAAAATAAAATCCACAATTCTATGCTGGTAAACAAATGAATAATAATCGTAAAGCACGTGTGCTCCCTGATTATACTTATTAATAATTTGCTTTATCGGTTGCAGGCTAGTGACCTTATTACACTTACACAATCTGTTAGCTAGCTGATCATAATACTTGTATTTGTATAAAGGCAAAGTTGCAATAAAATGTCTGCCCAATCGCGTCCAACAACATGTGAACAAATATTTGTGCAGTAAAGCTATGAGAATGGCAGGCCAACCCATTTGTGGACTGGTGCAATAGCAACAAGTAAGAGGTTCTAGTCGGGAGCTCCCGACTAGGGCATACCCTGAACCCTCTTATTCCAACAGGCGATAGGTATAAAATGAAAGATACTTAATACACA
>JAWNPB010000331.1:0-14747 GCA_035045355.1 Drosophila lacicola | reverse complement strand
TAAGTTAAATGTAAAGTAGAAATTCGGAGAACGCACCAATTAATAGCTAAACAACAATTGTTTTTGTTGTCCGCGCTGATAAAACCTGAAATACGTTGAGAAGTAAATGCTGCACGCCTGTCTCCATTCATAACAAATTAAATCTCTACGCCAATTTCTTAATTTCATTTTATCATATTACAATTACACACATCTCGAAACAATCATGAATTCTTGTTATAATATATACTTTATTTTTATACTACGGCGTAATTAAGGAATGCATTTATCATTTACGACACGGTTAACGTTCAGTTAAGTTTCTTATGTAAAGTGCTCAAGTGCTGGTTTGTTTATATTCAAGAAACTATTGCCAGATAACGCGACTGAACAGTGACAAACAGTTGCACAATTCAATATAAATGCAATGAAAATAATAAAAGGCCTGTTAGCTGATAAATAATCAAAGAATTACTTAACTTTAAATACTAAGTCTCTCTTTGCTAAATTAAAGAACTCTTAAATTAAGTAATAAACTTCCCAAATAAATAAATAAATGTTCTTCTTTTCTGTTGCACTCAGAATGAGCCAAGCCTTAACAATAAAGAGGCCGGCATAACTATTTATTCCCGGGCCTCGTCATCATCCATTGTATTATTCGCGTGAGGGCAATAAAACTGGCTATCCAATAAGTTCATGAAACTCGCGTGTTCTGAAAGTGAAAAAAAAAAAAAACAAAAAAAGTTCATTGATCGTCGCGAAGGTTTCACAAGTTCCTTACAAACATTTCCATAGTTTCTTTTACTTCATTTTGCAGCAAAATTCCAATGCATTATTTATTGATTGTGTGCGAAAAGAAGCTGCCGAATGCAAAATAATCCAATTTTTTGTCGGGCAATTGAAATATTTTGGAATCGCATTTCGGAAATCATAAGAAATTTTTACAGTTTCGACTTATCAGCTTGGCTATTGAACTTACTTTTCGAGCTAGTCATGCTGCAAATAAGAAAAAAGAACGCGCCTTGCAGTCTGAACCTCGATATAGGACGAGGGCGTATTTCTGAGCTCCCAGCTGATACGAGCTACTGATTTATAGGCCTAATATATATGGTCCTTTGTTGACGATATTCTATTTGGTTTATTTTGGGCAACAAGTTTGTTTTTCATAATTCGAATAAACAAAGTCAACTGATTCGAATTTTTTTTTTTTTTTGTTTTCTTCTACTCAGCAGCGTTTCGGTTACGGGGCCGGCGTCATCTTAAATTGAATACATATTTACATTTGTTTTCAGGTTTCTAGACATAAACACACAAATATTTGTTTTTGGGTCATCGACGTTGACAAAAAAGCAATATGCTATATATGCTATACCCTGTAAAAGTGAGACTAAATTTGCGACCAGACTGAAAGTGAAAAAAAAAAACAAATTAACGAAATCTTTCGCTGAAGCCTAAAGAAATTTTCATATTATCGCAAGGTGTATTCCGATTTAACATATAAATAAAGTCTCGAAATTATGCCACATGAAATTTGTATATCCCCTAAGATATATGAATAAAAGAATACTAAGCTACGATCATTTGTTTTTTTTTTTAAATAACAAATGGCAAATCACATCATTATCTGCACAGACTAGAATAGAGGTAGAGGTATTGGGCATTGTTTACTTTAGAATGCTTATCAGTATTTGGAAAAAATTACATATATGACAAATGTGAATGGAATGAATAGGCCGTATTTCGTCTGAATTGATAAGTTCGAGTGCACTCCAAATGATAGAAAAACTGAAATTCTTCCAAAATCTAAATCGAAACAAAATAAACCAATTTAAGAGGAAATGATTGAAATTTTAATTTCAAAAAGGAGAGAGCGAGAAAGACAGAGAGGGTATTTAGAGTGCGTTGTGCGCGTTGTCGCTTGTTGATTAGCTCGTTTTAGGCATGCTGCTTAGGCGCCTCTCGGAACCGGGCAGCGCCAGAGGCGAATCCATTCATGAGAAATTATCAGCACTTTGAATACAAATCGCTTAATTTAGATGCTAATATATAATATGTATACGCGTAGACTTATAGATAGATTTAGTACATTTAAAGAGCTGCTGCTGCAATGGCATCGTGCAATTTCGTCAGCCGTGCCGAATTTAACGAAATTCGAAAGAAAAAAAAACAAACACTTTTTTTTTAAATGCGACGGGGTCTAGGGGTTGCCGCACAGATCTTACCTGTTTGCCATGCCGAAATTTTCCCCGAGACGCATTTTCCTGGCGCAGCTACTGCGCAGGTACAAACAAAAAGCGAAACTAAAACTCGAAACTGGTTTCCTTAGCCCAAAGGGGGGTTGATAAGCGAGCGAGCGAGAGAGCTATAAACGAAAAGAGAGCGTGAGAGAGCATGAGAATCTCGCATAGGCTTACACCCGCACGTAGGGCTGGCTAGCTGTTTATGCTACGTGCCGGATGACACGGCAAAGGGGGACGGGTGTGCTCTGTAATGCGGCTGTTTATCACCTCAATTACCAGGGTCAGCACTTAGGCATATGTAGATATGGATAAATGTAGCTGCCCCAAATGGGGTTAATTGCACGCACAGGTGCCAGGCGAAAGGCGCCAGTCGCCCGGGCTGGCCCAGATAGAAAACTTTCCTAGTGCCGACTATCTTTAGAGCGAGGCCAATGGGAAAGTGCGTTGCCACAGATCTGTTCGATTTGAACATAAATTAAAGCACGTGGCTTTCATATTAACCTTGCTGCTAAAGATAAACCGCCGGCGATCGTGGGTGGCAGCTATTGTCCCACATAAACTGTGGGAAGGGAGGGGGGGGGGGGGGGGGTGCTACACGTGGTGGCATTACAACCAACATCAGTTCGGGCTATGGCCAATGGCCAAAATAACAAACTACGTCGAATTTCGTTGCCCACGTAATTGGCCGCCAAGTAGCATAATTTTTACAACCATTCCTCGGGACAGTGTCGTCAACAGCGCCCCCGCACGTTGTTATTGCGGCTCGTGCCGCACAATTTAATTGATATGCTGCCTGTCCGTACGTCAGCCAATTAGACCGGCAACGTGTCTTTATGTTAATTACTTACTTGTGCGTTGTTTTTTGTTTTTCTATTAACTTTTCTTAACTACTAGAGCAGGTGAGTCATCAAAATGCAATCATGCGGCAATCGATGCGAGTGCTATCGATATTCGATATTCTGGTTCTTCTTGTTTGTGCGTTTTGTCTCCACATATTTCTACATAACTGTTTACCAATAAATACTAGCGGCAAAGATAAACAGATTAGAACCGGTCAACAACAGCCCGCGACCGATCAAGGCTGACGCCGTCCCAGACGCCCCAGCAAAACCGAAATGAATCGAACACTCTGGTCTGCATTGGCAAGATATAGAAGAAATAAAAAAACAACAGCAACAAATATGTATATTGCACAGGAATAACAACAACCATATACTACTAGTACTACGCAGAAATTTTGTAGAATACAAAACAAGCAAGAAGCAAAAACAAAAACATCAGCAGACGGCTACCCTGGTGTGAGCGCGAGAGCGCGCAAAGAGAGCATGTGTGTGCATGTGTGCATGTGTGTGTGCGTCTGTTTTGCTTGCACGCTTAACGGCGCGAAAGAGGAAGAGCCAGCGGTATAAATACTGCTCCCCACGGCTGTTGTGTGTCAATTGGACTCGCAGAGCGACCAAGTCAGCACACACAGCAGCAGCAGTAGCAGCAGCGGCAGCAGCTAAAATAAGCAATAGCCAAAACCAACAACGCAATTTCGCGAAAACAAACAAAAGTCGTTCGATTACGATTTACAAGTGTTCAAAAGTAACGGAAAGTTTCATAATCAAAAAGATGTCTGCATCTCCCACTGCTCGCCAAGCCTTCTCCCATGCGCTGCCCCTGGCCATGACGAAGACCAAGAAGGTTGTCATATCGGATCCCATCCAAATGCCGGAAGTGTACTCCTCCACGCCCGGCGGCACCCTCTTCTCCACCACACCTGGCGGTAAGTTGATGCAATATTTCGGTAACTGTGAATCAGCCGTGTGATAACAATCCTAGATTGAGACTCCGACTCAGTCTGGCCAGGCGCACATGTCCGTGACTCATGAATATTTCTATGGGCTCGTGCAGCTGTGTCTTATCACCTGTGCGGAGTCTGATGCAATTATCAATGAAATGTAGACTAATAATTGAATTGGGATTTTGTTTTTGCAGGCACCAAGGTGATCTATGAACGGGCCTTCATGAAGAATCTGCGTGGATCCCCGCTGAGCCAAACGCCGCCCAGCAATATACCCAGCTGCCTGCTGCGCGGCACGCCCCGCACACCCTTCCGCAAGTGTGTGCCCGTGCCCACGGACCTGGTGAAGAAGACACAATCGCTGAAAATTGAGGAACAGGAGCAGTTCCAGCTGGAGCTGTAAATGCGCAACACACCAAGAACAATGCATCCCAATTCCAAGCAGCTACTGCCAAAACGCATAGACATCATCCAAAATGTTTTTATCATAAGATATCCATCTAGTTGTATTGTCACACTGATACTGATACTGATCTTATAGTGCTAGCTCTCATATTTATGCCATCGAATTGTCCATGTAGCTCTTAAGTTGTTCGTTTAGTTTTCAGTCATATTGATTGAGTTTGTGTTCTTAATTTAATTGATAAATTTTAGTTAGTAAGCAAGCAACTCATGCAATAAAAACTTATAAATAATTTTGAATTATTGAAATTGAACAACGAGTTTATTTGTATATTTTATCAGCTGCTGGACCTTGAGGCGCTGACTAACCAAGTTATCTATGAGCTTCTCGAGTGTGTATTTCCATTTTACCTTGATGGGAATATTCCATCTATATCAGCAAATGAGTATACATCTATGAATGTATATGTATTTATATTTTTTGGGGGTTTATTGAACCGCTCCTCTGGAAATACCGGCCGGCATCGGCATCTGTCTGTCTGATCAAGAGAAATGCGTTTAGAAACTACTGCGCAGTTTGCACTCAGTTCTCTGGTCTCAGTCACATGTGAGACGGCCAAAAGACTGAAGACTAGATCTTAAAGCAACGATGACAACATATTCCTAGGAAACGGCAAATGCAGAAATTTATGCTTTATAAATGGTCTATCTCTTTCGAGAAGTGCCAAGCAATATCTGACTGAGACAATATAAGCTACCCAATAACATATCTTTATATTATATAGTTTAGTATTATAAAATCTATGAGATCGACAATTAGATCAGATGGATGGGATGAAGCACAGGCTACTCTGTTAAAGGGTTGAAGATATATCTATGTATTTTTATTGGAACAACTATGCTACGCCTTGTATACCCTTGTCCCGAAATCTGAAACCCATTTAGGGAGGTATTTCCAACTCCGGGTAATATTAGTGGATGGTGAGCTTAGTTAAAGTAGCCAAGTAAATCTTTCTGTGTTTATGCAAAGTATTCTTTCAGTTTTAAGTTAATTTAGAATATATCCCTTTTTTTTGTATAGGCCGAATCGGACCAGTATATCATAGACTCACTAAAAAAATTGTTTAATTATGAAATTAATTTTTTTGCTTGTTTTTAAGATACCTTCAGCAAATTCTCGTCAATTCCGGAGCACTTTAATACATTTCGGACAAAATGTCATATATCATATATCATATATTGCTAACTAAAGTAGAGGAATTACTTATATTGCCGCCATATATAACTCACCCGAATTATCCAGTTCCTAGATAAAGTTAAGCCCGAGCTACTGATCCTAATTAAAGAAATATATTGAGGATTTTATTAACACATATGTAAAATATATGAAAAGAACTGAATTAAGCATATTTCTGTGCGCAATATGCCTAATAACTGCTTGATACGCAGCCGTTAATTATTCTTGCATAATTTAAATGCAAGAAATTGTAAACAAAAAACAGCTATTTAGACAAATAACAATGCAGAATGCGTAAACAAGTTGTAAACAACGTTTTTGTGCAGGTAAGGCTGGTCACGAAAGGGTTAAGATGGTATCCGAGAGATGTGTATAAGCGTCCCTTCCAACACAACCAAAACCGTTTAGTACCAATTCGGAAGAATTGGTAAACAAAAAAACAAAAACAAGCTACATAACATATATTGCAGGCAACAACAAGAAGAGAGCAAGCACAGGGAGAGTGCAAGAAAGAGCGGGAGAGAGCGAGAGAGAGAGCGAGAGAGATAGCGCAGTGCAGTGACGCGCTGCCAGAACGTGTGTTTCGGTTGCTTTGTTTACGTTCGACACGATTGAAAGAAGAAGAGCAAGCAGTATAAATACAGCTGCCAAATGCCGTTGAGTGTCAATTGGACTCGCAAAGCGAACCAAGCACGTTCGAGGGCGCGTCAGCAGCTGATAAGCAGAAGTCAAAGGCAGCGACAAATCAACAACGCAATTTCGCGCAAACAAACAAAAGTCGTTCGTTCGATTACGATTTACACGTGTTACAAAGTAACGGAAAGTTGCATAATCAAAAAGTAGAAGATGTCTGCATCTCCCACCGCTCGCCAAGCCATCTCCCATGCGCTGCCCCTGGCCATGACGAAGACCAAGAAGGTTGTCATATCGGATCCCATCCAAATGCCGGAAGTGTACTCCTCCACGCCCGGCGGCACCCTCTTCTCCACCACACCTGGCGGTAAGTTGATGCAATATTTCGGTAACTGTGAATCAGCCGTGTGATAACAATCCTAGACTGAGACTCCGACTCAGTCTGGCCAGGCGCACATGTCCGTGACTCATGAATATTTCTATGGGCTCGTGCAGCTGTGTCTTATCACCTGTGCGGAGTCTGATGCAATTATCAGTGAAATGTTGACTAATGTGGACCTTGTCTTTGCAGGCACCAAGGTGATCTATGAACGGGCCTTCATGAAGAATCTGCGTGGATCCCCGCTGAGCCAAACGCCGCCCAGCAATATACCCAGCTGCCTGCTGCGCGGCACGCCCCGCACACCCTTCCGCAAGTGTGTGCCCGTGCCCACGGACCTGGTGAAGAAGACACAATCGCTGAAAATTGAGGAACAGGAGCAGTTCCAGCTGGAGCTGTAATGGCAACCCAATTCCAAGCAGCTACTGCCAAAACTCATGCATTCATTCTCCAAATGTTTTTATCATTAGCCATCAAATTAGTTGTATTATCACACCTGATACTGATCCTTTTAGTGTTAGCACCCATTATTCCCACTAAATTGTTGATATAGCTTTAAGTTCTTAGTCAGATTTTCAGTCACATTGACTGATTTGAGTTTTTTTCTATTTATCAATTTTTAAAAATCTAATTCTTAAGAAACATGCAATAAACAGTAAATAATGCTAGAAAGTATTGAATTTAAATATACCAACGGATTTTGTTTATTTTATCAGCTGTTAAAAGCCTTGAAAGGCTTTCTAATGAACCGATTTAATCAATGATCACAATTCACCTTGGGCTGGTATAAGTATTAAATATGTATTTGCTTGGGGTTTGTTGAACTGCCGAAAGAAAATACCGGCCGGCACATGTCTGCCGAGGCGTTGGCCATTATTAAAACTGTAAACAACAACAACTGGCGTGTTGGGCCTCTCAAACTATGCGCGTGGCAGCGGCTCATAACCTACATTCTGTCTATGCAAACATATATACATATACATGTGTACACACACACATACATACGTAAAGCACACACATTTAAGAGACCAGCAGCAGCCCGGCAAATACATAGACTTTTAAACAACTGCGCAGTTAGCGTGAATCGCCCCCTCAGCGTTCGTTCACAATGCGCATTTGCTTGCCGGCGGACGGGCGCTTGGGATTCAAACCGCAAAACCAACGCCTAGAATATTGCGCATAATATTTAATTCAAACTAAGTGCGGTCAACCATTTGTATATGTACATAAATATGTGCACATACAAATACATACACAAGTGTGTGCACATAAATATGTTCGCTTTATGTTTAGCGCAAACGTTTAACGTGTTTTTGTTGCTTCCGCATGCTGTTTGTTTAGACTATGCAGCCCTGGCAGTTTAGCGCATTAAAACGCAGCATACTTTTTAGCGCTGCATTTTAATATTAAATGCATTTGAAATTGTTTTTAATATTATACTCTTCACATAATGTAGAGTATGAAAAATTATTAAATGTAGTTATTGCAGGCTAAACGAAAAGATCAGCGTCAGGGTTAATGCACTTTCTACGTGAGAAACCATAACGTAAGCAAATATATTAACTTATTTCTGCATGCAAACTTGTGTGTATAAATATACTTTTTATACACATGTGTGTGTGTGTGTGTTTGCACTAGTTTCTGCCAAAATAATAGAACATTTTGCATATAAGTCGCATAAATCATTGAATTAATTGCCGAATAATATTATCATGTCACATATGTATTTATATCACACACATATTAGGCAAATTTAATAACCTGTTGATTTTCAACATGGGATTTTAAATGGGATTTGTTGAATTTGCTGCGCAAATAAATAATTTCCCAAATATTAAAAGACGTTATATTTAGATCATTAAAGTTCATAGGATTTAATCGCACCATAACCTTAACTGGTTCTTAAAACAGAAAAATAACTTAAAAATGTTGTATAATTTTTGATAACGCATGGCCATAAGAATCACAGGCCAATAAAACGCGGTAAAAAATTAAGTTTGTATTATATGACAGTTTGTGCTAAAGAGGTTGGTAACATTGAAAACATCAAAAAACACTTTCAATGGAATTGGTGGGATTTATGACAGTTTTACCTATTCTCCGCGGTAAAGAATTTCCTAAATCTTAAATTGTAATTCACTTGAATAATCAAGAAATGTATGTTAATTTTTGACAATTTGGAGAACAGGAAACATATATAAACATAAGTAACTCAAATTGATATATATATTTTATGATAACATGCTAGGGAAATGTAATAAGGTGTTGTTACTCACCAAGGGACTTTTAACTGAAATTTCCTTAAAATACGCCAATTGGCACAATTGCCCAAAATGGTACCTTCAAATAAAGGTTTATTAATTTGTAATAACAGCAGAGCATATAATACATATATAGAAAAACATAAATAACAATCTAATAAAACGATAAAAGTACATTTGTTCAGCCACAACATTACTATATAAATAGGTGAAACAAGTCCAAAAGTTGCCAGCGGACATTATCGAATCCGACGCCCATTGTTTTAGCGTGATGGACAGCGAATTCCTTTGGACTATAATTCTGATGTTGGACCACGACGTATCATGAGCTGATCTCGTGTTTGGTGCCAAATTGTTGTTGTCATTCGTTGGGCAGCGCAGGGCGCGTGATTTCCAGCGTATTCCCTGACTTGGGGTCGCGTTACACACAGCTCAGCAGAAAGTCGGGGCGAGCGCTTCCATTGAATGCCCCCCACCCCTCCCTTGCACGAAAGTCCAATAAGAACTGGCGTGTAAAATAAAGCATAGCAAATTAATATGTGCCCCCTTGTTGTTGTTGTTTTTTCCTCACCATCATCATCGCGTATATATGTATATATAAATTTTCTTTTACTTATTGTTTCGTTTTATTTTCATTTTGTTATTTACGAACATTCTTTTGTTTGTCGTTGTTGCTGTTTTAGACACAAAATACAAATGGATACATACATATGTTTTTTTTTCATTTCTCTCTAATATCTACTACAAAAAATTGGTTTCTGTTGTTGTTGTTTCTGTTGAACCGACTGTGGCAGGTTAATGCTTAATAACTACAACATATAGCATATACATATATATGTATATCTAAATATATATATATATTGTTTCATATAAAAAATACAACAAATTTGCAATTCGTTATCATCATCATATCATCGGCTCAGCACAGCGCCAAAAATGCAGCCCATTGGGATTATTATTTTCTTGTTTGTTTTTCATTTTTCTTTTCTTTTTTTAACATTATGTTTTTCACATTCTTCAACTTTCTCGTCTAACATTTAAGTATGGCAAAAAGCAAAAAGAAATCATAATAATATTAACTCGTACAAAAAATTTAAAATACAAGTTCATTTGAAGTTTTTTTTAGTTTTTTCTCTTATTCTTTTGTTTGTTTTGAAACGCATTTTTACACACTAAATGTTTAAAACTTATAAAATACTACAACGTAGGAGATCCGACGAAATCTCATAGCATTAGAAAATAAAAAAAATATTTATATTATACATATATATATATATAGATAATTATGGTATAAACACATGAAATTATTGTATTACAAGTTAAATATATATATTAAATTAAGAGTTACATATACATTATTACATATACAAAGTTTCTTTTAAAAAAAATAATAATAATTATGGTGAGTGTTGCTGTTGTTGTTGTTGTTGTTGTGTGTGTTGGTTACATAAAACAAAATTGGCAACAGGAAGCGCGGCGATTAACAATTTCGGCCACACCGAAACCGAATGCCCTTTCCAAACAAAACTCGCGAACAAACTAAACGGGCTTGACTTTTGCTTACTTTCTTTTTTTTTTGCTTCTCTCAACTTTAAACAAACACAAATTGCACAAAACTTATTTTAAATAAAGTTAGTAGGTTTGGAAAGAGCATGTAAAAAACGCATAGCAGGTGGGTTAAATGTATGTATCTTTATATATATATATATATATATATATATATGTGTGTGTGTGTATATATATAAATTACGAACTGAAGCTTCTTTTTGTTTTTGCATATTGCAGCAGATTCCGTTGACGGGTTTTTCTTCTTTTAGCTCTTCTACTTTTTTTCTTTTTTGTCTTTTTATGGAGCATTTTTTTTATATGACCATGTTTTTTTTTTGTTTTAATTGTATAAATAACAAATGTATAAAGTTTTTTTCTTTGTTTGCCGATTGCACTTTTTGTTTTTGTTGCTGTGTACGTGTGTGTGTGTGTGTGTGTGTGTGTGTTAAGGTATGCTGTCTATAGACTTAAAAAACGTGTAGAAAAACTAAACACAAAAATTAGATAATATATATATATGTATAAAGAACTCTAGATGTTTTACAAAAGAAATTATGTTCATGACATCAAGTAGCAACAGACAACTGATCATTTATCACTGATCACTGATCACCGATCACTGATCACCGATCACTGATCACTGACCACTGATCGGGTTAAACGTACGTATTTTATAAATTGTGCTTAAGAACTAATTCAAAATCAATAAAGACTCTTTTTAATAACAACAAATAATTTGGTGGTCGAATTGTTACTCTCTCAATTTATCGCTGCTGTATTATCAAAATCAGCCAAACGATCGACCCGATTTCAAAAGAACTACATATATATATATATATGTAATTATATATAAATATATATATATATATATATTGTGGTATATTTACAGTAATAACACGACAATGTTGTATTTAGTTTTTATAGCTGTTCAATTGGCAATTACTCGAAAACGCGCAGCGTGCGAGCTACACCGATTTAATAATATACATATATATATATATAAATATATAGATAAATATAGATCTATATGTATATACAGCTGATGTGGCTTAGACCACCTTCAATTTACATAGCACTTGGCTTGACCTTTTATCACTCGTATCAAGCGAAATGCATTGTTACAAAAAGAAACAAACGAAAATATACACATATATATATAGAGATATAGTGGGGCATGCCTGTATATATATATATACATAAATATATATATATATGGATATATATGAATAATAGACAACATCAACATGGATCACCAAATTACTTGTTTCGCTTGCAGTTTGCCGACGCAGTTGAACTGCGGCCATCACACACACAAAATATTTTTTGTTTTTCTTCATATTAAATATTATCATAGTTAAGAGAGATAGATTTAGATTTTGGGCGGGCCAGGGCTACCTATGAGAGTTAGTAGCTCGGCCTTTCGATTGGACAGTTTAGCAGGGGGAGGGTGGCTGAGGGAGGAGATTGTGTTCCAGGCATCGCCTATTGCGATGTGCTAAAATTTGATGGCGATATGGAAGCGGGCGGCGTTTCCGTTTCGCTGCTGAGGGACGCATCGACAGCGGCATCGTGGCCGCTGTGCTCCCTCGATCTGGTTGTGGGTATGGGCGCACTGCTCGCCGGCGGCGGCATCAATGTTGTCGTCTGCTGCTGTTGTGCCAGACGCTCCTGTTCCTGCTCCAGCTCTAGCTCCTCCTGCAGCTGCTCCAATATGTGCTGTTTGTTTTGCGTCCAATAGAGGACCGGGATGCGCAGGACTGTCGTCAGCGTATCGTTGTGCTCCTCCAGCGAATTGGTGGCATAGTGCTCGACCAGTTTCTTGAGCGAGGGATATATGTTGTAGGGCGCCGCAAAGCCCAGCCCGCTCTCCGTCTCGTAGATGATGCAGTGATGGATGCCCGCCTTGCACACAATCGACAGCGCATAGTGGCCCACGTCACGGGCCCGTATCAGGAATGTGCCCGTCGGTGCACCCTTTAGCAGCTCCTCGGCATCGTGCCGTTTGGCATCCTTGATGAGCCACAGCGACTCGTTGCGATGCGGCTGATTCGAGGCCTTCTCATAGTTCTGCTGCAGCTCATCGAAGCCCATCTCCAGTAAAACGTTCAGATCGTCCTCGGTTAGACCAAAGCCTTTCAGACGCCTGCAAAGAGTTTACGGATATCTTTAGTCGGGCGAATCCAACAAAAAAAAAACGAATTATCGAACAGGGCCAACTAACGTCGACGTCGACCCACAACGATTAATGTTTAAATGTGATATATATCAATTCTGGCTCTTATCAGCCGCTGTTCCTTACAAAGACGTTGGCCAATTACCAGCCCAGCTTGTCTTTAGATAAGGAGAACTCGCCATTGTCCAGGTTCGATTTATGGCCGATTAGTAATTGTGTGCATTTAGTTTAAACACGAAATTCGCATTATATTAAATAGCCCACCCATTAGCAGATATATATGTGGATCAATATCAAGAGTAGATATATAGTCGGCCTTTGCTCGGGCAGAAATGGATATTTTGCTCTGCTCAGCATTGAAATGTGTCGCACATTTGTTTGTGTTTCTTTATAATTTAATGAAAAACTAAAAATATATATATAAGTTAACCATAAATTTGGAACGCAAACAAAAACGAAATATTCCAAATCTACAGCGAGTTGATTTTATAAATGGATTCTAGACAAAGACAATATATCACCCTGGTGTGGAATCTGCAGGATCACTCGCCCAAACAAAAATTAAGCTATATACTATATATATATATGTATGTATATTTGGCGACCTCTCTCCGATGTCGCTTATCGGGCGAGCAGCCGGTTCGACCTAGGCCTCAGCTCGTGACACGAGGAATTCGCAATAGTCAGAATTGCCGGCACAGTAAACGCGACTTGGCGCATGTATGCCAGCCGCCAGCCAGAGATGGTTATGCCTAATCTTAATTAAAATAAAGACTTTAAACAGCAAAAAAACAACAAAAACAAAGACGGAGAACACAATAAAAAAAAGGTTTGCGAATATAGCATATAGAGAAACGTCAAGAAAAGAAAGAAAAAAAAAATTGTTAAGCACTTGGCAAACAAAAATGCTCGTCAGCCAGATAACGATAGTGCCTTATCTGGCCCCAGCCGAGGCGGAGGCACAATGCGCAACACGCCAATAGAAACACAGAAAGTCATATTCACACAGCTCGGGCTGTCTCCCAAAGACAATCATCGATGACAAACTCTTAAAGGAGCAGACGAAGAAACTAACTAACGACCAACAAATACCCTGTACGCAGCGCCGAGCTGAGTCTCTAGCTTCCTTTTATACCTAAAACTAAAGCTAGGGCTCAGTTGATTAAGCAAATATAATCCTCATCGAAACGGATATGTCTAGAACACATTTTACGACAAATTTGTAATACCTTCTACAAGGGTATATAAGCTAGGGAAGACTAGAAAATTCCCTACAACTAGCTGCCTTTTCTATATATACACGAAAACCTCAACTTGGGAGGTATTCAAAAAGTATTCTGAATCTAAGTATACTATACAAGATGCTAAACATCAGATTTGGTGTCTTAATCAACTCGTCTGTTGATCAAGAATATACATATATATATCTTATGGGATTGGAGATGCCCCTCCTTCTATGCATTATAAACTTTATGATGTAATTATAAAAGCGTCTACAAGGATATATAAAACAAGGAAGACTTAATCCAAGTGACGAGCTGCCTCTCTAGCTTCCTTTTATATACGAAAATACAAAAAAAGGTTATTTCTTATAACTTTAGGAGGCACGGGGAAAGTATTCTGTATGTGTTTATACTATACAAGATGCTAAACATCAGATTTGATTTCTTAATCAGCTCGCCTGTTGATGCTAATCAAGAATACTTTAAGGGCTGGATTCACTTTCTTTTCCCTCTCAGTATATACTAAACAATATTCTAAATACCACATTTGGTGTCTTTAGAAATAGAAATAGAATTTTCCTATCGATTTTTATCGATCTCATAATTATCGAACGAGTTATCGAATAATTTGCGCGTGCTACAGCAGGTCACACGTTCAAAAAAGAAGTGTCTAGCTCATATAACAGATCTAGATCTTAACTCATCTGTTGAGGCTGATCAAGAATATATATACTTCACCTTCCTTTCCTTTTGCACCAAAAACCCCCAAAAATTTTAATGAGCCGAGGGTATAAAAAAAAAGCTGTAAAAATGAAAGGGAAACCGATTGAACAAATTTCTAGTTGCCAGGGGCCCTTAAGATAAGTGAACTAGTCTGCGAGCCTAA
>JAWNPB010000330.1:0-32348 GCA_035045355.1 Drosophila lacicola | reverse complement strand
TATTCTATGAGAAATCCATTTCTAAAACTTAATAATGTGGCTAAGCATCTGCCGAGTAACTTTGACTCGAGTTTCGAGATGCTTAGCAAATACAAATTCGAGTCTCCACCCAATCGCCGGTTAGAGCCTCAATTTTCGCATTTGCCCTCTCCTACCCCATCAGCTCCTACCCTGACTGTTGTTGCCCCTCGTAGGCAAGTTTTTGTGTCTCGACTTTCGTCTGTCACCATTTGTGAGTCATTGGCTGCCTATATTGCTAGCAAATCTTCTTCAAATCTTCCCTCGTGATATAGCATCATTCAAAATTAATGTTTCACATAATATGTTCCCAATCATTTGTGATCCTAACATGATTGTTCACGAGTTTAAGCAAAAACAGCGAAACCTTGTCACCCTTCCGGTCCCCTCGATACAAGGTAGCGTTACTGCCCCAAAAAACTAAATTCGTCATCCGACCTAGTTTCCGTTCATTACCAGAATGTCAGAGGTCTCATTTCCAAACTTAAAAATCTTTTTAACTTCAACCATATCTGATTTTGAAGTTTTTCGAACAATTTTATTTTACATAGAAATTATCGGCTGACTCGAGGTGGAGGTGTTTTATTTACTGTTAAAGCCACTCTCAAGTCAAAACATTTCTGTTTTAGTACCCCTACTGACGCTGAGATTATCTTAGTTAAGATTTCTTTTTTTTTTTATCTAGTACCCTCAGCCCAGCATGACTTTTTAGATTGCATGCTAGACCTTTCGTTGTTTCAAATCAATTCAATTTCTAATCATTTGAATAGAACACTTGATCTTGTATTTGTTAACGACTACCTTATTGCTAATGTGTCCAAGTCACCTCCTTTATCTCTTCCTAAGGATGTATATCATCCTACTTTAAAGGTTGCAATTTTCAATTGCAACTTTCACATTTCGTGCTCATCAGCTACTAATAAGCGCCGCCGTTGCTTTCGCAAAGGAAACTATTCCTTGCTTAATTAACGTATTCATGCAACCGATTGGTCTCTTTTACATGACTCGATTGATATAAATTCTGCTATTAATTTTTTTTTAACACCCTAAACTCCCTCTTAGATATGTGTATTCCCAAGTCAATTCCTTCGACTACTGCTTCAAAGCCTCCCTGGTTCACTCCCATATTATCAAACCTAAAAAATATAAAATCTAAATATTTTAAAATGTTTAATAAGTCTGGTTCGAGTACTGACTTGGCTATAGATATTCCGTAGCCAAGTCGAATTTCTTTCTTCTGAATTCTCAATGCTCAATTTTGTAAACTTGAAGCGTAAATCTTCATTTTGCCATCTTCTTTTTCTCTCGGGATGGATAAAGCTAGCAATGACTCTGATTCTGCTAACCTCTTTGCTAATTTTTTCCAATCAACCTACTCTTCATTCTGTCCTAATAATAAGTCTTACCCTTATACTATTACTTCTTCAAGTTCTATACCAACTCCTTTTATTTCCAATTATTCCTAGTTGTCTACTCAAGGAGTGTAGTTCTTCCCTTGTTTATCTATTGCTAACGCTTTTTAATCTATCCCTTGAGTCTTCTGTCTTTCCATCTCTTTCGAAAGAATCTTATATCATTCCTCTCCACAAGAAAGCCTTATATAAAAAATTACAGGGACATTGCAAAACTGTCCGCTATTCCTAAATTATTTGAAAAATAATCACTTCGAATTTGCAGCATTTCTGCAAATCAGTTGTCCCCCCTGTGCACCATGAATTCTTAAAGAATCGGTCAACAACGACGAATCTGCTAGAATTTACTTCCTTGGTAAAAGATGCATTCCTTTCTAAAATGCAAACTGATGTCATTTACACTGACTTCAGTAAGGTGTTTGACTCTGTGCACCATGATCTTTCACTCTTTAAACTTGACCGATTAGGTTTCCCTCCGTCTCTTTTGCTTTGGATTAGTTCTTATTTAAAAGGTAGGACCCAAAGAGTAATGCTGAGCCTGACTACCTCAAAGCAGGTTCACATTACTTCTGGTGTTCCTCAAGGTAGTCATCTTGGACTTTTACTCTTTACCCTTTTTATAAATGATCTGCCCTCGGCTATATCAAATGCCCGTGTACTTATGTATGTGGACGATGTGAAGCTTATTCTCTCATACACTAATCCCTTACATCATTCTCGTCTACAAGATGATTTGAACGCTATGCAACTTTGGTGTTTGGCCAATCAATTGCATCTTAAGTGTATGTTTATGACCTTCAAACGATGGCCTAAAGAGTTTAACGATCCTTTTAAAACGAAACTTCTGTACATCTCTCTTGTTCGCCCTATCCTTGAATACTGCTCTTGCATCTGGTCTCCGCTTCTTCTTAATCTTCCGTCGTTAACCAACCGTAGGACAATTCTCAGTGCTGTCTTCCTACATAAGTTGATTGTTGGCGATATAGATTCTTCTTTTCTGTTAGGGCGTCTTCAATTCTCTGTTCCGTCTAGACCTACCAGGAATTATCGCCCCTTGTTCTTACCAACGTGCACAACAGTCTACGCTATGCACAAGCCTTTTCGCGTGTTATGTAAAAATTACAAAAGTTTGCATCACGTTTTCTCTACCGAACTTTCTCTACCCCTAATAAAATCGTTGCTTTCAGGATACCTGACCACTGACCATTCCCAGCTATGAGCAGGGGCATAGCTTGCCGGACAGGCTATAAATTTTCCCCCACCCGGTCGGTGATTTCTCATTGCTATCTCTTCATCCTATTTACCTAACACTCTATATATCTGTACCATCCCAGGTTTCTGGATAACGCAAATGTTAAGCGATAACGTTATTTTATTACAACTGTTTATTACTTTGATTGTTAAATCAACTTAAAAGAACATGAATGCGGCTTAGATGTAGTTTTAAATTTTAAAGAGTAACAAGATTATATGTGCGTGCGATGCTTACGAGTTATTGGTTATTGGTATCGACTGACTCTAATTCGTGAACATTATGTAATCATACGAGCGACCTCTGCTAATTTACAGACGACGCGATCAGAATCGACAGCCACTGCGTGTTAGACGTTGATTATCATATCCTACATTCGGCTGTCCTGACGGACAATTCGCCTCGGATTTGTCAAGCCATGGTTTCATAAACTCTGCTACCGTCAACGTCTTACACGCGCCTATTGTATCTGCCATTTTTTCTACCTCATGCCTTCCGTGATTATTTACCTTCACAACTTTATACGGTCCGAGATACTTTCCCTTAAGCTTTAAACCTGCCCCGTATTGTGTACGCTTTATAAGTAGCTACCATGTCATTAACTTGATATTGTCTGTCTGGTATTCTCTTAGAGTCGAAAGCTTTTTTATTTTCTTCCTATATTTTCTTAATATTTTCACGAGCTTCCTCTCTAAATTTTTCACGTTCATCGTCGAACTCTGTAATTAACGACTGCTTCACTAATTCTCTTAAGTTCGGCTCGCTACTTATACGCATGTCCATTCCAGTTAATATCTTGAAAGGTGAGACTTTAGTGCTTCGCGGCTCTACACTATTTATGATTTGCTGAACTTTACTTAAGTGTTTGTACCAGGCACCAGCATCTCCTTGACTCAACTTCGATAGCATCGGAACTACAATTGGTCAATGTGGTAAGTCAATAAGGGTCTATCTCGCTTATCTATAGGCATTAAATACCCCTCTCGCTTGCCAAATTTCTCGTTAACAATAATGCACTCTATACAACTATCAACAATTCGTGCTACTTTGTCCTTCAATTTCGTTCAACAAAGTCCTGTATCTTTTTTGCAGAAAAATGACCTTGTTTGTGCTCTTTCGATATAATCTCATTCTCCATTTGGGCTGGTACTACAATGAGCTCTCCGTTTGGGTCCTCAAACAGTAATAGTATTAGTCTGCATATGCTCTCTCTTCAACAAGACTCCGTATAGCTTTCACCCATTCGTCCGCTGCGCTTCTCTTAACCGGTGTACGATAGTGTCGGTAAGCATAAAACATGAAACAGGGCTTAAGGCATCAACGTGCCTCATCTTTGAACCTGATCGATGCTCTATTAAATAACTGTAGTCCTAAAAATACATTGCCCAGCGCGCTACTCTCAGTGGAACATCTTTCTTGTTCATTGTTATTGTGAATGCATTACAATCCGGGACTATTTTGAATTTTATTCCCAGCAAGTAAACACGCCATTTGGGTAAGGATTCGATAATTGCAAGAACTTCCAGATCGTAAGCTGGGTACTTTTCTTCGTTTAGTCTTACGACTCATGTACTGGACTCGATGATATAAACCATCTTCAAAACTCTTTTGCAACATAACTGCCCCATAGCCCCATTTCGACGCATCTGTATGTATTTCCATCTCTCAATCCGGACTATATAACTGCAAAACAGGTTTGCTGGTCAAAGCAACCTGATGTTAATGATTGAACTCAAACTTGGAGTCCTTGCGTAACAAGTCGGATAGTGGTTTAGCAATAACAGCACCCCTCAATAAATTTTCGAAAATATGACGTGACTCCAAGAAATCGTTGAAAAGCTTTTTTATGTCTTGGTATTGAAAAAATTATCTACTGCCTCAGTCTTTTCTTTACTTGGCCCAATTGAGTTGTCTTCAATTATGTTTCCTAGAAACTGTACTTTTGTCTGCAACAACTGGCACTTGGTCCAATTTATGCGCAATCCATTTTTTCCAGCCACTGTCAAAACTCTACTTAGTTTCAGTACCCCTCGTTTATATCCTTACTTGGAATGATAACGTTATCCACGTATACAACTGCGTCATTACTCTTAACTAAGTCGGGCAAAACAGCCATTATGAATCGTGTAAATACTGCTGGTGAGCTTGAAATTCCAAACCGTACATACAAAAATTCATATTCACCGGTCTGAGTAACAAAGGAAGTGTATTTTTGCGAATCTGCCTCTACTGGAACGTGAAAGAAACCATTGGTCAAATCAAGTCTGGTAAACACCTTTGCATCCGGAAGCTTTTCTAATACTGTGTCCATGTGTGCCATTGGCAAATTATCTAGATCAATTTTGTCGTTAAGCTTCCGATAGTCGCAACATAAACGTTTCCGCCCATTTTTCTTTGCAACCAAAACCACTGGAGAGGCAAATTCTGATACGCTTGATTTAAAATTCTTATGGGCTAGCCATTATTCTACCTGGTTGTCGACAATTTTTTGATCAATATGTGCTAGCCGCCGAGGGTGTTGGAAAACTGGAACTTTGTTATTTAAAATTATTTTCATTTTGACGGGCGCGATGACATTTCTTTGCGGTTGGTAATTTTGAACCATATTCCTAACCCTGCTAACATACTCCTGACTGAGATGGGACAGATTCAGATTATCCGTAATTTATTCATTCTCTGTACCTGTCATGCAAATACCTTCGAATTCCAAGATAAGTTCTGCGCAAGAAGAACGTTCTATCTGTTCCTGCGGCTTCTATCAATTTTAATGTTATTGTCGACGATTCGACGAACAAACTGCCTTCCGTTTTTGGTGACCTGCATGTCAATATGTTCAATTATAGTTCTTTCCAAAATTGCTTCAAATCTAATATCCTCATCTGGAATAATGTGGAACTCTATCTGCATTTCAATCATGTCAATGGTCCCGTGTATGGTAATGCTTCCGAAAGTTAGAACTTGACTTGCCTGTTAGACATTTTGCAAGACCCCTTACTCTTAAACTTCCAAGTTTTAAGAATATGCTTCTGCGAAGTAAACACAAATCGGCACCTGTGTCTACAAGGCCTTTGAATTTTACATCTGCATACACAATATCTTTGAGCTCGAGTCCTGTTGAAGTAAAACTGCTAGTCGGCTTTATGATCAATTCCATATTTTGAACAATATGTGTGTTTAGGCTACTTTATTGTTTTATCGCAATTTGAATTTTGCAGCTTGCAGCGCGATGCCCTGGTTGTCCGCATTTAAAACAATTAAAAGAAACTTTTTTGCAGTTTTTCTTAAAATGAGAACCGTCTCCGCACCTAAAACACTTTTTTGCCTTTTCGGCCGACTGATTGATCCTCTCTGTTTGTGTGCGACCAATTCTTGCTCTTTTGTTCAGACCCGCCGCGAGACTTTTTGTAGGCCTCAATTTGAAATTTTAGCTGCCTGATATCCCTGGCCAGATATAACCTTGCTTTGTTTATTCAGCTTTCTGGAATGCCTGCAATAAAATATTCAATTATTTTTTATTTATTTATTAGTGGTCGACAAAACGAGTGTCTTCCTAATTATTCAATACATTATATTTACAATTATGAAATTTAGATGCTAAAAGCCTAGATAGAGAACACAAATTTCTAATAGCATCACCGACCGATGGAGGTGTTTTATTTGCCAGTCCGGCCAGCTGTGCCCCTTTTCACAGCTAATTTTGTCAGTGACGCTATTAGAGCCTACATCTAAGAAGAAGGGTGTAAGTAGGAAAAAGTGCTCTTAAGTAAAATTAAAAATAATCTTAATTTGCTATATTATTTAAGAATATATCATAGATAGGAGAAAAGAAAGTAAAAAGATTGTTAATAAAGTAAAGAACTGTATGCTAGATATACAGAGTGTTAAGTAGATAGGATAAAGAGATAGTATTGGGAAAGTAATGGGAAATCACCGACCCGGTGGGGGAAAATTTACAGCCTGTCCGGCAAGCTATGCCCCTGCTCATAGCTGGGAATGGTCAGTGACTTCCCGAAGGTATCCTGAAAGCAACGATTTTATTAGGGGTAGAGAAAGTTCGGTAGAGAAAACGTGATGCAAACTATTGTAATTTCTACATAGCACGCGAAAAGGATTGTGCATAGCGTAGTCTGTTGTGCACGTAGATAGGAATAAGGGGCGGTAATTTCTGGTTGGTCTAGCCGGAACAGAGAATTGAAGACGCCCTAGCAGAAAAGGAGAATCTATATCGCCAACAACCAACTTATGTAGAAAGACAACACCGAGAATTGTTCTACGGTTGGTTAACGACGGAAGGTTAAGAAGTAGCAGCCTGCTGGAATAGGATGGCAACCGAAGATTAGGGTCCCAATTTAAACCTCGTAAGGCAAAAAGCAGAAATTGCTTCTGAACAGATTCAATACTATCCTGGCTATTGTTATACTGCGGAGACCAGATGCAAGAGCAGTATTCAAGGATAGGGCGAACAAGAGAGATGTACAGAAGTTTCGTTATAAAAGGATCGTTAAACTCTTTAGACCATCGTTTAATGAATCCAAGTACACCTTTTGCCTCATTAACGATGGTATCTATGTGAAGATTGAAACAGAGTTTAGAATCAAAAAGAACGCCTAAATCCTTAACTGTTAGTATACGTTGCAATGGAGTATTGTCGATTGTATAACTGACCAGATAAGGTGTAGTACGATTAAATGTCATAAACATACACTTTGAACAATTCAGATGCAATTGGTTGGCCGAGCACCAAAGTTGCATAGCGTTGCAAATCGTCTTGAAGACGAGAATGATGTAGGGGATTAGTGTATGATAGAATAAGTTTCACGTCGTCCGCATACATAAGTACACGGGCATGGGATATAACAGAGGGAAGATCATTTATGAAAAGAGTAAAGAGTAAAGGTCCAAGATGACTACCTTGAGGAACACCAGAAGTAACGTGAACCTGTTTAGAGGTAGTCAGCCTCAGCATTACTCTTTGGGTCCTACCTTTTAAATAAGAACTAATCCAAAGCAATAGAGACGGAGGGAAACCTATTCGGTCAAGTTTAAAAAGTAAAATGTCATGGTGCACGGAGTCAAACGCCTTACTGAAGTCAGTGTAAATGACATCAGTTTGCATTTTCGAAAGGAAAGCATCATTTACAAAGGAAGTAAACTCAAGCAGATTGGTCGTAGTAGACCGATTCTTTACGAATCCATGTTGAACAGGGGAAACAACTGATTTGCAGAAATGCTGCAAATTCGAAGTGATTATTTTTTCAAATAATTTAGGAATAGCGGACAGTTTTGCAATGCCCCTGTAATTTAGTATATCAGACTTTCCACCTTTCTTGTGGAGAGGAATGATATAAGATTCTTTCCAAAGAGATGGAAAGACAGAAGATTCGAGGGATAGATTAAAAAGCTTTAGCAATGGATAAACAAGGGAAGAACTACACTCCTTGAGTAGACAACTAGGGATATTGTCAGGCCCAGGAGAGAAAGAAGATTTTAAAGAATTTAAAGCTAAAAGGAGAGAGGAATGGGAAATAATAGGGGGTGGTATAGACCTAGAGGAAGTAATAGTATAAGGGTAAGAATTATTATTAGGACAGACTGAAGAGTAAGTTGATTGAAAAAAATTAGCAAAGAGGTTAGCAGAATCAGAGTCATTGCTAGCTTTATCCATCCCGAGAGAAAAAGAAGATGGCAAACTTGAAGATTTACGCTTCGAGTTTACAAAATTGTAAAACTGTCTTGGATTTAGGGAAAATTGCCTTTTGCAACGAGTTAGATAATTCTCATAGCATTGAGAATTCAGAAGAAAGAAGTTCGACTTGGCTATGGAATATTTAGCCAAGTCAGTACACGAACCAGACTTTTTAAACTTTTTAAAATATTTTGATTTTATATTTTTTAGATTCGTTAATCTGGGAATAAACCAAGGTGGCTTTGAAGAGGTAGTCGAAGGAATTGACTTGGGAATACACATATCTAAGAGGGAGTTTAGGGTGTTATAAAAAAAGTTAATAGCAGTATTCATGTCAACCGAGTCATATAAGAAAGACCAATCGGTTACATAAATAAGCTGATTCAGCAAGGAATAGTTTCCTTTGCGAAAGCAACGGCGGGGCTTATTGGCTGATGAGCACGAAATGAGAGGATTACAATTGAACATTGCAACCTCTAAAGTAGAATGATATACATCCTCAGGAAGAGATAAAGGAGGGGACCTAGACACATTAGAAATAAGGTAGTCGTTAACAAATACAAGATCAAGTGTTCTATTCAAATGATTAGAAATTGAATTGATTTGAAACAACGAAAGGTCAAGCATGCAATCTATAAAGTCATGCTGTGCTGAGGGCACTAGATAATTTTTGGCAGTGAAAAGTGACCAAGTGATGTTCGGCAAATTAAAATCACCCAACACAATAAATAGGTCATTATCACGCACGTGTGAAGAAACTTCTTTAATACAAGAAATATGTTTCATATAAACTTGATTATCAGAAGAAGGAGGAACATAAGAGCATGAAATATAAATATTCCGTGTAGGAAAAGACACCTTGACTGAGACAATCTCAGCGTCAGTAGGCGTACTAAAACAGAAAAGTTCTGACTGGAGAGTGGCTTTAACGGCAATTAATACCCCACCACCACGAGTCAGCCGATCATTTCTATGCAAAATAAAATTATTCGAAAAAACCTCAAAATCAGATATGGTTGAATTTAACCATGTTTCTGAAAATGCGATTATATCCGAATCGAAGGAAGTGCTGGCCATGAAAAGATTTTTGAGTTTTGAAATGAGACCTCTGACATTCTGATAATGAATAGAGACTTGGTCAGAAGAAGAAGTTAGTTTTTTGGGGCAGAAATGGTACCCTGTATTGAAGGGACTGGAAGGGTGACAGGCTGGTTACGCTTTTTTGGCTTGAACTCGTGAACAATCATGTGTGGAGGCCAAAATTTGGGATCACAAATGATTGGGAACATATCATGTGAAACATTTATTTTGAATGATGATATTTCACGAGGAGTGGAGAAATTAAATTTAGTAATTGACACGCTAGCAGAAGATTTGCTAGCAATATAGGCTGCCAATGACTCAGAGGTGGTGTCAGACGAAAGTCGAGACACAAAAACTTGCCTACGAGGGGCAACAACAGTTAACGTAGGCGCTGATGGGGCTGCTGGGAGAACAGGATTTGGTGGGGCTAAAGAGGCACCCTGATTGTTTTTAACAATCTGGGCAAGATTGCGCGCAGGTCTACCTTTGCGGCCAGGAGCTGAGGGGGCTGAGGCAGTTTGGCTAACTGGGACAGGTTCAGGTACAGGGTCTAATGGGACTATTTCACGGGATAAAACTGGGGTAATATTTGGGCAGTCGCTCGGAGAAGGCGATAATGACAACATTGGAGATGAATCCAAGTTGCTCGGAAGGGACAGCAGAGGCAAAGGTGTCTGGACAGACGGAGAGGGCAACTGCAAAAATTGAGGCTCCAACCGGCGATTGGTTGGAGACTCGAATTTATATTTGCTAAGCAACTCACAGCTCGAATCAAAACTACTCGAGAGCTGCTTAGCCACGCTATTTAGTTTTAAGAATTGATTTCTCACAGACTTATACATTCTGGAGAAATCAATTTGCTTGTCGATGCATTCTGGGCACGACCAACGCAAGCCGCCGCAGCCCTTCTTGGCAATTGCAGCGATCTTGTCGCAATCACGCCCAGTGAGACCTGCACATTTAGCATGCATTATGTTCTCACACAGCCAGCAATTAACAAATTGCGGCAATGCAGAATCATCAGCCTGCTTGAACGTGCAAGGTTTCTTACAGCACGACATAATTTCTACCAGCGTTAAAAGAATAAGCAAAAGTTGCGAGAGCGCAGAGCGAAACGAAAAACAGTGCACAAGAATAGAGCAAGTAAACGCTCAAAAAATAACAATTCGTACACAAACAAATTGTTTGGAGCGAAAAGCAACAGCAAAAATTTGCGAGAGCGCGATGCACAAGAATAAATTTGCAGCAGCGAACACACGCACAAACAAGTGTTTGCACACGGGAGCACCAAAGCAAAAGAATCAAAACAGGCAATAACAACAATACGGAACTGACGCCGCGTTCAATAAAAGCAATAATTAACAGACTTACGCTGCACAACAGATAACACTTTGCACAAGTTATAAAAGCTTTTTAAATAAAGCACAAAAAATGCAAAATTTGGAAATAAAAGCAGGATTTAAGCGCAAAAATATACAAAAATCTTGGAGCACAAGTAAAACACGTCAATCACTCTCAACTGAGAACTCTCTCTTTTGAGAGTAAAAATTTAACAATTTATATTTTAGTTGTAAGTATTCTTAATTCCACCAAATCACAAGATATTTCATTATTATTTAAATAAGGATCAGTAAAATTTTTACAATACCCATATGCACAGTTTTTTGTATATCATCAGGGCAAAGACAATATAAACAGCATAATAACAATATGTATTTATAATGTATTTGTTTAGGGGCAGCATGTACAAAACCTATGCATGTATGCTATACACACATGTACGTTTTTTAGTAGCTTTCTTTACGAACGACAAGGTTATTTATTAGGCACTAGCTGGTATTTCCCACCCTAACCCGTGACCATTTTTGCGCTTAAGATCGTAGATATACGATTATTAAAAATATGTTTAAGGTCCTTTGAATAAAGATCCAAAAAGTTAGAATTAATGGTTTCGCCTATGTTAGTCTTGTGGTGAGACTTTTGATGACTGAAAATAAACTTTCATAGATTAAATCATTGATAACATAAATTATCACAAAGATCTTTGAAAATGAGTTTGAAACCCATCCGATGATGATCATAACATGTACAAATAAACATAATTTTTAAATATCCTTGCTTTCATTTTAGGGGTGTCTCATCTTTCTTTGGTGGAAATGGGAGTCAAAAATGAATTAATATCCAAGGATCTTTAGCTAATTCTGTGATGTTTTTTCCATTTTCTGCATAATCCAAGCATCCTCGGTAGAAAATGCGTTCCACGTTTTTTTGGCGAAGCTTAAGGTTTCATCCGATCTCCTTCCAATTTATTATCAAAGCCCTGCATAAGAATTTGATAAAAATTAGTTAAAGCGATTTTGAAAATTTCGACTGTGACTGGTAAATTAGCAGAAAACGAAAGGTTTTCGTTTATTTGAAATTTTTTATTTATTGCAAATTAATTTGAGACGTGTTTTACAGTTTTGCAATATCTAAGAATCGTCGGAAAACGCGAATCAACCAATTTTTGAAGGATACTTTAAGTTTGAACTTATTTTTACATCTCTACTTAAGAACTGAATTCTTCATTAGGCGTTTTTTAAATTGTATTCGCAACAGTGCTAAGTGGGTGGAAAACGGTTGTATGAAAGTTATATAACTGCAAAAATATAATATTTATTTTCAGTAATGGGGACTTCAGTATTAACTTGCTAATGCTAACATCTTTGAGTGCATTTCATCAGCCGAAGTTTGAACTGCGTCAGCAATCAGGCTTAAGAATGCCTTCTAGCGGAAACTGGCGGAGACTGTGGTATGTTGTTTGGGGTTTAATGTTTATGTCAGCATGAGTAGATCGTTTGATTTCGGCTTATGTCGATGTTGTCTGCAGGCTGTGTTTTGATTACAATTTTTTTAATTATATTAGAATACTTACATATGTAGTTCTGAGTTGTGATCGCTGATGAGATGTGATCGCAACCTTATTTGATAATGTGTGCAAGGGAATGGGTGAAGGGGTGGGTATGCCACTTAATATACATATATATGTGGATCGTTTGATCCACATTTGTTTACAAAATATATGCTTCAATTTGATAGTGTTGCTTCAGTGGCAAAAGGCAGTGCTTTTCTGTTATCCTTTTTTGCGTGATTGGACAAATGTATACCTGTTAAAAAAAAAAATAATGCGTTATTATATATTGTCATATCTATAAGAATGCTATATATTATACTCACGTTCTAACCTTTAGTTTGTCGATGCAGGGGAGGGGAATCTTTATGCTGGCGCCCACGGCGGAGCCCAAATTCTTGAAGGGTGGCAACGCCAGACATGCGATCCACGGCGCCAAAAGCGACGATTGCTATTGGCCGCCCGGTTCGCTCTTAAAGAGAATATGAGGAGAGTGGATCGCATGCCCTTGGATATGCCCTTGGCCTTCATTTGGGCCATTGACCCAAAAAAATGCAGCTGTGCAGATGAGCAGCAACGGTGCCCGCCTCGCAAATGTATGCGTGTGCCGAAATTCGGCACCGATGGTGTGGCTGCCCAAATGTACAAAAGTTCGATTTGATCAGCGGTTAACGGCAGACGTGCCAGCTCGAAGTGAGCATAAAATTTTTATATTACATATCTGCTGAAAAGATTAGAATTTTTTTCCTTCTGGCAAGTTAAGCCAACGCGTAATAACAAGTTACTTAACAGACGAAGAAAATTTTTAGTTGTGTTTTTTTTTTGCAATTTAATAAACATATATAAATTGAACCGCCCGAGACAAAAAATATAAAAAAAAATTAAAAGAGACTTAAAACTGAAGTGTGACGAGAGACGAACCAAATAAGCCGAAAATTAACGGCTCCGGCACCAAGGAGACCAGCTCGCGCACCAGAGAGGCCCACGAAACATTCAAAAGCCAGGATTCGGCTCAGCGGCGCAAACCAGCCATATCCGCGACGCCGCCAGCCAAGCATCGGCGCAGCCCTGAAGGCGACGAGACGAGCCACCAACGACCGGGCTCCAACAACGAAGAAGCGGCCACAGGCGAGACCGCGCCCACATCCTCCGAGTGAGTCCATTCCATTTTGCCCATCCTCATTCGCGCCTTGGCAGAGTCAGAAGAAGACTCCTCATTGTACTCCCTGAAAAAGAGCAGATTTTTTTTTGGTCGTTAAATTTAGTTATCTTTTGTATTTATAAGTTATATTTATACATACATAGGCACTTACGCCGAGCTTCACTTTAGAGTGCGAACGGTGAGGGAAACTCCAGAGGTGATGCATCTGCGCCTGTAAAATATAAAAATTTAAACTTAACACTTGCGCGAACTATGCTCACATATTTACCTAATTGGAATTACCCAGTTATATCGCCCCTTACCACCCCCAGAGAGCTCTTTAGGTAGGGTAAGGTAGATTTAAGCGATTAAATACATACAATACATAATACGTGACATACCCAGTTTTAAGTAATTGTGTGGGCCATTGTTCCTAAATCGGCGCAACGATTGCCTCTAAATTGCCTCCTTGCGCGTTTCTTTTGCGGCGACTAGCAAAATCCTTGTAGTATTTCGTCGCCTGTTCCATTCAGTGTTGTTTAAAATAAAAAAAAATGAATTCTATAAGATAAGAGAAAAATTTAGGAATTAATACACTTTGTCAATTAGTATAAATATATGCAACAGTAATACGCACCTGGAGAAGAAATGTTCACGTGCATGAATACGAATTTACCTGAATAGAGACCTCGTGCGAATTGGGAAGAAATAAAAGAAATATTAATGCCAATAATTATAAGATTACACAAACCATTATACGCACCTGTGAAGTTAACAAAATATCCCCTTGCATGAGATTCGAAATAGCTGCAAGATAAATGCCATAAGCAATGATTATAATTGTTATACATTTTAAGAAAACGCAACCAATTATACGCACCTATTGAAAGAAATCATGTCCGGCTAAAATAATATTGTTGGGGAGAGTGGGCATTATGGCCGACACGGGCTAATATAGGCCATTTAGTGGCCAAAATGAGGGAGACGAGTGTAGGTGATCGTCTCATGGTAGGGCGGGTACGCTGGGTCCGGAACCGGGGCCCGATCTGGAAGAGTAAGGTGGATAAATAGTGTTTTTTTGTTAATTTATATTGAGTGTCTCACCTTTGTTGTTTACATTTTCATAGTTGTTACAGCTGTTTATTTTGTTCATGAGTTAGTAGTTCCGAATATTTGTTATCGATTATGTGGTTCATTTTGAGTAGTGTTGTGTGAGTCTGTTTTACTACAGACGTGTAGTTTTGTTGTTATCGATTGTGCGGACTGCGGGCCAGGGATGGGACCACACCCAGAGAATCCGATGAGCCAGCCGGCGCGGCCCACTGAGAAACAAGCAGTTCCGTAACAATATGGCGCCCAATTTGAAGAAGCACTCGGCTTCGTTGAAGTCGGAGTGTAATCAAAGAAAAATAAATACGATAAAAATGAAGGTACAGAGAAAAGGACTCCCTTGGCTTCAGGACCCACACCGCTGAAGTCTTATGTGGCACGAGTAGGCAGCTCATAATCGCGCAGCGTGTAGTGGAATCCGAGAAGCACGACGGAAGTAGAGGTTATCTGAATATCCATCCATAAGCATGAGGGGTTTTTCTTGTAGTGGTTGATGGCCGTTCGCATGTTGGCGAAACGTTTGCGACTGTCCATCGTTCGCCTGGTGGTAGCCGCAACGACAAAGGCATCTCATGATTTAAAAAATGTGATATTAGGGTAGTTTAGTCAGATGTTATTTATTCAATTAGTAGTTTTGTCTCATTTTGTGTCAATGTTGGATGTATGCTGGCCGTAGTTATACGAGCTTCGGAGACAGGTGACCCAGGACGATATATAATCGAGCCTGCGCCGCATCTGTCACACAGCATATCCCAAGAATGGCCAGAAGAGCGACGGAGACGGATCTTGCCATGGTGTCCATTAACATGGGGAGTTTTCTTGTCGCGGTTGATGACGGTAAGTCACGTTCGCATGTTGGCGAAACGTTCGCGACCGTTTATCGTAGCCTGGTGGTAGCCGCCATGACAAAATAACCTGTGATAAAATGTCATATTAGGGTAGGTCTGACTAGAGTTTGTTTAATGTTTTCTATTTGTTTTGTCCCACTCTGTGTTAACGTTTGGTGTGTGCTGGCCGTAGTTAAATGAGCTTCGGAGGCAGGTGACCCAGGACGATATAGAGTCGATCCTGCGCCGCACCTGTCACACAGCATACCCTAAGGGTGCACAGAAGTGCGACAGAAACCAAATAGCCTTCAAGGTAGCGTTCCTTGGATGCCGTTCGTCAGTCAAACTGACGAACTGAGCATTTGACGAATGCTTAAGTGTCGTCCACTGTCCAGATTATGCGTAGATTATTTAGCCTGTGTTAGGATTTGTCTTCTCTCCCCCAAGTATTTGAAATTAATTAGAAAGAAAAAATTTATTTTTGTGAGTGTTTTTGTGGTCGATGTGTATTAATTTATTATTCTTTATTAGTAAGATTTGTTAGTGGGTGTTTATTTATTTATCAATTTATTAGGAATATTGGTAAAGTTTTTATAAGGGTTGTAAGCCTTGTAGAAGAGAGGGGTACTGTTCTCAGAAGGGATAAGTATGGCTGAGGAACAGGTGTCTGATTGGGTTTCTGACGCTGATGGGGCGTCGGCTCTGCCACCGCCGCGCCCAGCTGGAGGGCTGGTGCGAACGCCAATGAATTTCCGGGGATTTCCAGAGAGACAGATCCCGGAAGAGGGTCACCTGGTAGACTTGGAGAAAGAATTGGCGCAACAGGATAGACCTCCACAGAACCTGGAGTTCCCAAAAGCCCCGAAAGACTCAGTGCTCAAATCGGCGGCAAACGCGGCGATCGCTCAGGCCCACCAAACATATCTGCATGCTCTGCCATCTGGCATCAGCGAGTCCATCCGCGAGGAGATGCGAGCTGGCTTCATGGAAATGATGAAGGGCATCATTGATGTGCTTAGGCCGCCAGGGAGCCAAACCGCCGAGACTAACACTCGAGCTCGAGCGGTGGAACGTCAAGTTTGACGGCGAGGACGCGATGAATTCGGTCGAGGACTTCGTGTTCCGCCTAGAGTTCCTGCAGAGGCAGTATCAATGCCCGTGGAAGGAGGTCCTGCGCGGTTTCCACCTGCTCCTGACCGGCCGCGCCCGCGAGTGGTATTGGATGCACGTGCGGCATTCTAGGGTCGACAGCTGGATGCAACTGCGGCATGCCCTCTTGGACAGGTTCCGGGGCTACCAGACGGAACACGATGTGATGCAGGAGCTTCTACAACGAGAGCAACAGGCCAGCGAAGGGGTGGATGATTATATCCACCACATGCGTCAACTCGCCGCGCGATTCCAGAAGCCGCTGAGAGACCGAGAGCTGGTGAAGATTATAAAGCGTGGTTTAAAAGAAAGTCTGGCAAAATATATCTATGCCATGGACGTACTCACCGTGGATGAGCTGCGCCAAGAGTGCCTAGAAGTGGAGAGGCACGTGGGTCGCAGAAGCCGGACTGGGTACCTTCAGCCGTCGCGTTCTCCACAAGGAACGAGGCCCGTAGTCCACGAGGTTGACCACCGCATCGTGCAGAAACGCCACCGGGAGAACTGGAGGAAGCATTCGTGCGAAGCAGAAACTCATCCCGAATTGTATGCTGGAACTGCAGACAGTTCGATCACGTCTTTAGAGACTGCCTGTCCAAGGAGCGGAAAATATTCTGCTATAGGTGTGGAAAGCCGGACACTTTCTGCGCGCAGTGTGAAAACTGTCCGGGAAACCCCAGAGGGAGCGCGGTGATGGCGGGACAGACGCGTTCCGGGACGGCGACCGCGGGGAAGCAGGAGAGGGGCACCTACCAGAGCCAATAATCATTGGAAAGGAGACGGAGATTTGGAATAAGGATCAGGATAAGGCTAATTATAATAATAGTATAAGCAAAGGAGGAACACTTAGGGGCTTACCATATGAAGAACGTGTTCGGGCATACATGTCGGCCCGAAATAGAATTTTTGGTGAGCGACAGCTGGAGGGGATGACACTAGCCACCCGGAGAGTGGTGAAGGCACGTGCGCGCTTCCGCAGACGCAGGATTACCAGGCGCCAGGTCGTCGAAGCGGTGAGAAGGGAGGATAGTACAGACCCACGAGTATTCGCCGAAGTGGAGGTCGCTGGGGCCAAGATGAAAGGGTTGCTGGACACGGGGGCCTCAGTCAGTCTGTTGGGACAAGGATGCCGGGAGTTAGTGGAGAAACTGGGATGGGAAGCGCGGCCATACGAATCGATGGTGAGGACAGCGGCGGGTGCCAATCGCCCAATTTTAGGTCGCGTCGTTCTGCCTGTGAAATACGGGAATAGAAAGGAAGATATCGTATTTTACATGTGCCCGGACCTGCGACAGGAACTATACCTGGGAATCGACTTCTGGCGAGCCTTCGAGATTGCACCAGAGCTGCTCGGTCCCGCCAGAAAGTCCGAAACACCACCAGAGCCATCTGAGGTAACGGTAGCGAACCCAGAGGTGGCTTATTACCGGGACGACGACGACTGCGTGACGGATCCGGAAATGTGGGACCTGGACAACGATCAGAGGAGTCAGTTGGAAAGCGTGAAGCGCAGATTTCTCCAATTTGAGAAGGATGGCCTAGGGAAAACTCACCTGCTGCAGCATCGAATTCAGCTGATCGAGGGAGCAGAACCCGTGAAGGACAGACATTATCCGCTATCCCCGGCCAAACAGGAGATCGTGTGGGCCGAGGTGGATAAAATGCTAAAGTTGGGCATCATCGAGGAGAGTGACAGCCCCTGGAGCAACCGGACGACGGTGGTGATGAGGCCTGGGAAGAACAGGTTTTGCTTAGACGCCAGGAAATTAAACAGTGTGACGGTAAAAGACGCTTACCCGCTTCCATGCATCGAGGGCATCCTATCGCGAATCGACGAGACTCATTTTATCTCTAGCGTCGACCTTAAGTTCGCGTTCTGGCAAATCGAGATGGAGGAGAAGAGCAGGGCGTATACGGCGTTTACTGTACCAGGGAGGCCGCTGTACCAATTCCGCCACATGCCATTCGGGCTCTGCAACGCCGCTCAACAACTTTGCAGGCTCATGGACAAGGTAATCCCGGCGAATCTGAGGTCCAACGTATTCGTATACCTAGACGATTTGCTGATAATATCGGCAGATTTTCCAACGCACTTAAAATACTTGGAATTGGTGGCCGAGTGTCTGAGGAACGCGAACCTCACCATAGGCATGGCGAAGTCAAAATTCTGCTTCCGCAACCTAAACTACCTGGGTTTCATCATAGGCGGCGGGACGCTGCGCATGGATCCGGGAAGAGTAGAAGCGATCCGGAACATCCCGAACCCGAGGACGGTCAAAGAACTACGAAGCTTCTTAGGTACGGCGGGGTGGTATCGCCGATTCATAAAGAACTTCGCCGAGATCTCGGTACCATTGACTGATGCCCTTAAGAAGAGGACGGGTAGATTTGTGTTGAGTGACGAGGCCATTGAGGCCATAGAAAGCTTGAAGTTAGCCCTCACCACAGCCCCGGTGTTAGTTCACGCGGATTTTCGAAGACCATTCTTCATCCAATGCGACGCATCTCACTACGGAGTAGGAGCCGTGTTGTTCCAGCTAGACGACGAGCGACAGGAAAGGCCGATCGCATTCTTCTCGGCCAAACTCAACAAGCACCAGATCAACTATTCGGTGACCGAGAAGGAATGCCTAGCCGCCAAACTGGCCATACATCGATTCCGGCCGTACGTGGAGATGATGCCGTTCACGGTAATCACCGATCATGCGAGTCTGCAGTGGCTTATGAGTCTCAAAGACTTGAGCGGGAGATTAGCCAGGTGGTCCCTAGAACTGCAAGCGTTCCCTTTCTCCATGCAGTACCGCAAGGGAGCCGACAACGTCGTCGCAGACACATTGTCCCGAAGCGTGGAAGAGGTCGAACTGACCCCGGAAGATCTGTTGGGATTTCAGACCCCGGAGTTCGAGAGCACCGAATATCGAGAGCTCATAAAAGAGGTGATGAGCCAGCAAGGGAAGTTGCCGGACCTTAGAGTGCAGGACGGACTTCTGTTCAAGAGGACCGTGCACGAGAGCTTGGAGGATGAGGTCGAAGGCACAAGTTGGAAGCTCTGGGTGCCGGAGTCGCTGACGGCAGGACTCATCCAACAAGCACACGCGGACGAGACGTCAGCTCATGGAGGCATGAGGAAAACGCTGCACGCGCTGCGCAGGCGATATTATTGGCCCAACATGGCCATACAAGTCAGGGACTATGTTCGGAAATGCGATACATGCAAGGAGACCAAGGCACAGAACTACAGAATGCAGGTCGGAATTGGGGAAGAAGTGCGCACCGACCGCCCCTTCCAGAAGCTATATATCGACTTCTTGGGGAAGTATCCACGGTCGAAACGAGGGCATGCGTGGATATTCGTCGTCGTAGACCACTTCTCGAAGTTTACCTTCCTGAAGGCCATGAGGGAAGCCACCGCGGCGGATGTCGTGAACTTCCTAGTGCATGAGGTGTTCTTCAAATTTGGCGTGCCGGAAGTGATCCATTCGGATAATGGACGACAATTCGTATCAAAGTCGTTCGATGCGATGGTCCAGGCGTTTGGCATTACTCACCTGCGCACACCAGTGTATTCGCCTCAGAGCAACGCCGCCGAACGCGTGAACCGCACAGTGCTGTCGGCAATCAGAACCTACCTGGGTCAGGATCATCGGGAATGGGACGCGTACCTACCAGAGGTGGAAGTGGCGATCCGGAATGCGGTCCACAGCGCTACGGGAGTCACTCCGTTCTTCGCGGTCTTTGGACAGCAGATGTACCTGAATGGTTCCAGTTACAAACTGGCCAGGAAGCTGAGATCATTGGCCGACCACAGTATTTCTGACCTTGACGCGAAGGACAGACTGGCTGTAATCCGAAGCCAAGTCAAGGACCACCTGCACACCGCATACGAGCGAAGTCGCCAACGGTACGACCACCGCGCGCGACAGCTCCATCTGGAACCGGGACAGGAAGTGTGGAGGCGCAACTTCGCACTAAGCAGCTTCGGCAAAGCCTTCAATGCCAAGTTCGCCCGGAAATTCTTGAAGAGCCGCGTCGTCCGAGCCGTGGGAACCAACGCCTACGAGTTGGAAGATCTCCAGGGACGCGTGCTAGGCGTCTTCCATGCAAAAGATATACGAACATAATCGTAATTTGCTCACCTCCCTGCCAGGCAATGGCGGCGGCAGCGCCGTCCTCCCTTTTTTTTTTTTGTTGGGTCCGCTGCAAAAACATAGATTACTTGTCGTGGGTGTGGCCTACGTTGGGCATCGTTATTAGCCGGCTGGGTCAATCCAGGAAATGCGCACGCAGATTCCTTGTAACGGTCCTTCATGTCGTTACAATAATCTGCGTGGTGATGTTGCATTTGACGTTATCGGCAGCACCGAGGGTTACTCAGTTGGTTGCGTGCGAAAAAGAGCAGATTTTTTTTTGGTCGTTAAATTTAGTTATCTTTTGTATTTATAAGTTATATTTATACATACATAGGCACTTACGCCGAGCTTCACTTTAGAGTGCGAACGGTGAGGGAAACTCCAGAGGTGATGCATCTGCGCCTGTAAAATATAAAAATTTAAACTTAACACTTGCGCGAACTATGCTCACATATTTACCTAATTGGAATTACCCAGTTATATCGCCCCTTACCACCCCCAGAGAGCTCTTTAGGTAGGGTAAGGTAGATTTAAGCGATTAAATACATACAATACATAATACGTGACATACCCAGTTTTAAGTAATTGTGTGGGCCATTGTTCCTAAATCGGCGCAACGATTGCCTCTAAATTGCCTCCTTGCGCGTTTCTTTTGCGGCGACTAGCAATATCCTTGTAGTATTTCGTCGCCTGTTCCATTCAGTGTTGTTTAAAATAAAAAAAAAATGAATTCTATAAGATAAGAGAAAAATTTAGGAATTAATACACTTTGTCAATTAGTATAAATATATGCAACAGTAATACGCACCTGGAGAAGAAATGTTCACGTGCATGAATACGAATTTACCTGAATAGAGACCTCGTGCGAATTGGGAAGAAATAAAAGAAATATTAATGCCAATAATTATAAGATTACACAAACCATTATACGCACCTGTGAAGTTAACAAAATATCCCCTTGCATGAGATTCGAAATAGCTGCAAGATAAATGCCATAAGCAATGATTATAATTGTTATACATTTTAAGAAAACGCAACCAATTATACGCACCTATTGAAAGAAATCATGTCCGGCTAAAATAATATTGTTGGGGAGAGTGGGCATTATGGCCGACACGGGCTAATATAGGCCATTTAGTGGCCAAAATGAGGGAGACGAGTGTAGGTGATCGTCTCATGGTAGGGCGGGTACGCTGGGTCCGGAACCGGGGCCCGATCTGGAAGAGTAAGGTGGATAAATAGTGTTTTTTGTTAATTTATATTGAGTGTCTCACCTTTGTTGTTTACATTTTCATAGTTGTTACAGCTGTTTATTTTGTTCATGAGTTAGTAGTTCCGAATATTTGTTATCGATTATGTGGTTCATTTTGAGTAGTGTTGTGTGAGTCTGTTTTACTACAGACGTGTAGTTTTGTTGTTATCGATTGTGCGGACTGCGGGCCAGGGATGGGACCACACCCAGAGAATCCGATGAGCCAGCCGGCGCGGCCCACTGAGAAACAAGCAGTTCCGTAACAAGGGTGATAATCTTAAAAAAAGCACAGGATGGGTTAGCTTTGGAAACATCAACAAGGCCATCGACTTATGTCCGATTGCGATTTAGAAGAATTTGTTACATGTTTTGCCACTCTTAATTTGTTTACGTTTGAACACTAACCAAAAAACATATAGACTGGACATGCAGAAGAAAATAGGTGGTCTCCAAAAATTGGTTTGCATCTGGTCCAACGAGCGAGTAAGATATACATATGACATCTTTTGATCGCTCACACTACAGGAAACTCCTTTGGCTTACTCTCTTCCATATGATTTGTGCGATAGAACGGCATCGCTGTTTTTTATCTCGCTCCCACTACAGGAAACTGCTTTGGCTTACTCTCTTCCATATGATTTGTGCGATAGAACGGCATCGCTGTTTATTTTTATCTCGCTCGCACTTACTCTCAGTGCTGTCAATGCTCTCTTCATGTCTAGGTACCGTTTAAATGTTTGTGTGTGCATGTGGCCGCACAAGCAAAAATGCCCACAAATTCAATTTTTGTCAAAAGTCGGTGGCATTTTTTCCCTTTTGAGGGGACGAGTAATATGAAATCATGAAAGGGTTTGCCAAGTCGATGCGAAATTCTTTCATTTTAGCTCGGTATTGCTGGAAAGGGTACATAAGCGTTGGCATGTGTGCATTTTAAAGTTTTTGGACTTGCTATTCACGCATACTTGCATATTTTGTATATGAATAGAAGCATTTATGCGCTTGTGTGCCTGTTGGTCCCTGCTTGCCTGTCCGAATATTTGACAATATTTTTGGACTTCTGAATTTCGAGCTCTGCACACACACACAGAGACACAAATGTGTGTGAATGGGCAGATCATGGGCGCAAAAGAAAATATCATTTTTGGCCCGCGGTTGTCGCGCACCCTTCTTTTTATGATTTTGGGGTTGAATCGATGAAAAAATGTTGACCCCTCAATACCTGCAGATCCAATTCATATATGAAAAAGCTAAATATTTAAAGACAATAAAATAATGAATACTATAAATATATAATTGCTCCTATTTTGTATTTGGTATATTTGAATATTTTAAAGATTTTATTTTTTACACAATTTTCCCAAAATTAGTTAAGTGATCAGTCACTTGACCTACATATGCAGGTGCAGGCCAAAAGTTTACCCTTTCCACCCAACGGGCTGCTGCAGGTAATAAGGGGTCAACATTCATTCATCAATTCAAACGCGTGCCAATAATGATATTTTTAAATTTTGCGCCCATAATCAGCCCATTCACACACATTTGTATCTGCGTGTGTGTGTGCGCAGAGCTCGAAATTCAGAAGTTCAAAAATATTGTCAAATTTGCATCGGACGGCAGGCAGGGACCAACAGGCACACATGCGCACAAATGCTTCTATTCATATACAAAATACGCAAGTATGCGTGAATAGCAAGTCCAAAAACTTTAAAATGCACACATGCCAACGCTTATGTACCCTTTCCAGCAATACCGAGCTAAAATGAAAGAATTTCGCATCGACTTGGCAAACCCTTTCATGATTTCATATTACTCGTCCCCTCAAAAGGGAAGAAATGCCACCGACTTTTGACAAAAATTGAATTTGTGGGCATTTTTGCTTGTGCGGACACATGCACACACAAACATTTAAACGGTACCTAGACATAAAGAGAGCATTGAGAGCACTCAGAGTAAGTGCGAGCGAGATAAAAATAAACAGCGATGCCGTTCTATCGCACAAATCATATGGAAGAGAGTAAGCCAAAGCAGTTTCCTGTAGTGGGAGCGAGATAAAAAACAGCGATGCCGTTCTATCGCACAAATCATATGGAAGAGAGTAAGCCAAAGGAGTTTCCTGTAGTGTGAGCGATCAAAAGATGTCATATGTATATCTTACTCGCTCGTTGGACCAGATGCAAACCAAATTTTGGTGACCAACATCTTTACTCTGGTTGTCCGGTCTATATGTTTTTTGGTTAGTGGTAATATGTTTGTTTCTCGGTGGTTGTGGTTCCATCCCTGGCCCGCAGTCCGCACAATCGATACCAACAAAGCTATGTCTGTAGCAAAACAGACGTGCGTCAAATTAGCGGCGGTGACTTAGCGTCGATTTTTGGTACTTGGTATCGGAAAAGGAATCGGTCACTTTTAAATGCATTTATTAATGTTTTTAAGCACAAAACCCAATAAATTTTAATGCAGAATTGCAAAATATTAAATTATTTACTGTCTACATTCATTTGTTTTGGAATTTTAATTTATAATATGGGTATATATAGGGGTTGAAAAATGAGGTTTCCACCATTCTCTATATATCTTAATTCAGGGATAATGGCCTCGAAAACCGCATATACACGATTAAAGCCAATAGTTTCACCTAACCAACCTTGAAAAAATTATAAAAATCGATCAACACGTTTTTAAGATATTTGTACTGCAGTGCAGCAACCTCGTTGCTAGCCCCATACAAAATGTTCGTAAAAAATTGGTCTTGCACTTAAACCCTAATATCTTTTCTCAGGGATAATGGCCCTCAATGCACGCTATATTAACTTGAAGATACATGTTTTAAGAAACCTTACGCACTAATTCTAAACAAATCGATCAGCCAGTTTTTTAGAAAAATAATAAAATGTAAACACACCTCGTGTTGTTCTTTCAAAATGCCTATCGAGCTACTAGTTCCAACGTGAACCGAACCACTGCTTGGAATCAGTGTTGAATAATCTTATACAGTATTGAGCGGGAACAAATTAATTCAAAATATTTGTATATGGGAAAGAAAAGAAGTAATAAATGAAATAATTGGTATTTTACAATAAAACATTATCTTTGGAAATATAGACTGCTGCTAAATAAGGCAACAGTGCATTTATGTATTTATACACAGTATAATAACAAAAAGGTGGCAATATTTAAACATATTATACATCCTAATTTTATTTATCCCCGATAATGGCCTTAAATGCACGGTAGTTAAACATATAGATCGCGAATTATCAATCATTTTGCTTTTTACATCAAGAAAATCGTCCAGCCAGTTTTCATGAAATTCTCATTTTTCTATTTATGCCCCATGTTATTGCAAAAAAACTAGCTGGCAATATTTCCTTAACATTTTTATTTATCGAAATGGCGACGATATTTTTTCAATATTTATATCTAATTCCTCCGATAATGGCCTTAAATGCACGGTAGTTTAACATATAGATCGCGAATTATCAATCATTTTGCTTTTTACATCAAGAAAATCGTCCAGCCAGTTTTCAAGAAATTCTCATTTTTCTATTTTTCTCATTATTCCCTGTTAATGTAAAAAAAAACTAGCTGGCAATATTATATTTCATGATGTGGTATGGTGGCAATATTGCAACATATTTCAAATGGTGGCCATATTTTAAAATGAGATACCAACGAGTGGGCTTTTTAATGGCGGGTTCTCCAAATATTAAAAAAAAGAAAATTTTTAAACCTCGACAGCCCTCGTACTTTGCTGCTCTTGCAAACAAAGTCGAGCAGCAACAAAAATTAATTAGGGCGCAGCAGAGGCAAATTAACGCAATTAAAAAAGAAGTGGCGAAGTTATCGCAGCAGAGGCGTGTACCTCAGCCGCAGATGCAACAGCCGCCGCAGATACGACAGCCACCGCAGATGCGACAGGCGCCGCAGATGCAACAGGCGGCGCAGATGCAACAGCCGGCACAGGTGCCACAGCCGCCAATGCAACAGCAGGAGCCGCCTCTGCTGCCGCAGATGCCACAGCAGCAGGAGCCACCGCAGATGCCTCAGCCGCGTGTGCCGCAGATATGGATACAGCAGCACCCGCAGCCGTGGATACAGCCGCTGCAGCCGTGGATGGAGCCGCAGCAGCAGTTATGCAGCCGCAACAGCAGTTGATGCAGCCGCAACAGCAGTTGATGCAGCCGCAACAGCCGTGGATGCAGCCGCAGCAGCAGTTGATGCATCCGCAGCAGCCGTGGATACAGCAGCAAAATATGACGTATTATATATACGAAGAAAATGTTTAATTTGTTTACAATAAATAAAAAAAAAACCTTAAAAATAACTTTTTTGATATTCAGAATTTCCTAAAAAAAATAATATAAAAGCTATTTGGCGCCGAATGGGATTTGCGCCGTCTTCTTGGAAACAAAAGCGCCGTTATATTAGACCCTGCCAACCTATTAAAAGTCTAGCAATAAGTGAATAATTAAAATATCTGTCACTCGTTTTATACATGGCGATGAATAAATAGTTTGTAATTAGGCTCACAATAAAAATCTATAATTTGCTTCTATATTTATATACATATATATAGATAATGACCCAAATTGTAGAATATTTATTTTATATAAATAACATGTTTACAAAATATTCATCGTCATGTGTACTATTACTTATTTTCATAAGGTGGCATCTTTATGTTCCCATAGGTTGGCTTTCTACATAAGTTGGCAGCCCCTAACATAGCGGCACTTTTAATTCTGACGCCGAAATTTTCCATTTGTAAAAAAATATTCTTATTAATTAAATTTATTACTATTTATGTAGTTATATATATTTATAAATATATTTTTTTATACGAAGATAAGAAAAAACAATTTCAAATGGCTCCAGGAATCGCAAAATGGTGAGATTTTATATTTCGATTAATTGTGTTAAGAAAAGGGTTATAATAGTTTTGCACAAATATATGTAGCAAGAAAAAAGTGGCATTTATATATTTTACAATGCAATTTATATATTTTTTAATCGGACTATAAACACCAATGTTAATCAAACATGCATTTTCCATACATAGTGTGATAGAAAAGCACAGCCGTTGCATGAGGTGCGCAGCTTACGGCGTGTATGCGTGTGAATTTGTTATACCCTTGCAGAGGGTATTATAATTTTGTCGTGAAATGTGTAATGCATAGAAGAAGACATCTTTGACCCCATAAAGTATATATATTCTTGATCAGTATCAACAGCCGAGTCGATATAGCCATGTCTGTCTGTGCGTTTCAATGCGAACTAGTCGCTTAGCTTTATAGCTATCGGATATACTTCCTCTACTCGTTGCATTCATTTGCACAAAACAATTAAACTACTAGAACACATTTATGGGTTCAGGGTACATTGGAATTAAATTATTTATGCTTGGAAAAAATTAAAACAAGGCACATAAACACCTAACCAAATAAAAAAGGTATATGTTTGTTAATAATTAAGTCTCATTATATACGCTTTTCGTGGCCTTGTGTGTTAATTTCGTACTATCAATATACAAATTTTGATTTTTTTTAGGAACCTATTCCTTGGGTTTAAGGAAGCCATTCAAGATGCCATTATTAACAACAAAATATCTGCAATGGAAAATTTGAGTCCGTCTGATTTTCAAACTATAATACTTATTGCGAACAAAAAACTTAAAGAACGAAATTGGAGAGGTTTTCAATTAACAGATAATCTCAAGAATAGGAAGATTATCATGAAAAGCTTCAAACGTGTAAGTAAATCATACATTTTAAATATGTTTTATAAATTTTATTTTAATGTTTTTATTTTTACAGTTTAAAGCTACGCACTTAAGCTCAGGACAGGAAGCTCAGGACGGGAATAATGGTGGTATTTATAAATCATCATACCTAGAAAGTAGCATTATTATTACGGATATGTCTAACATAGACAATAAAAATTCTAATTCTAGTTTTAATAAGACCATTAACTGTCCGTCTGAAAAAAATAAAGACGCAAGCTATGTCGAAGCGACCCTAAAATGCTTTCGAAAAAAATGCCACAATTTTGATGATAGCTTGAACAGAACAGTTCAGCTAGTTAGCAATTTGAAAGGTTGCCGAGCAAAACTTTCAGGTTACAACAATTTGAATACTGAAATGAGTATCCAAGAATTTATGGCCACACTAAATCAATTGTGTGCGATTTTTTCAAAAAAAAAAGCATTGAACACATTATTCGAGAAGCATACACTTCTCATAACAATGCATGTGTTTTGTATTTTAAATCAATTAGAATTAATAAAAATTCTTTTGCTGCATATGGTTACTGCAAAGATCCATCATGCAACTACTTTTTGTTTCGTGGGTCATTTGACGGTGTTGTATGTGTATACACAAGCAGCCCACATATCTCCCATACAATTGGCCTTAAAAAGTCAACGCAGTGCAGAGCAGTAAATAGATTTATTGAAAAGGCTTCCATTAGAAACTCTACTGCGTTTGAATATAGATCCAAAAAAATTAACAAAATTAATGTGTCTCGAGCCAGAGTTGGTAATGATCAGATTACTAATGAGAAACTACCCTTTTATAGAAATTTAATTTCGGAGGAAAATGGCAAATTTGATTTTGACAAAGACCCATTCAAAGATACATTCGATATGATTTCTAATGGGTATGCCCACTTTATTCAGTTACTTTCTACGAAACTAGAAGTGTTTTTATGGGACAGACAACATATAAGTATGTTGTTGACCCATTTAAAACTACACACACTGCATATTGACGCTACTGGAAATGTAGTGCAGCCAATTAACTTTGTCAAAAAACGTACATTTTTATATTCATTGGTTGCTCATATTCCAGAACTTCGAATCGTTTTTCCTGTCGCACATGCAGTTCTCTCCAATCATACATCGTATGATATAGGCAGATTTCTATGTGAACTGCGGGAGTTTTGCATAAAAAATAAATTAAAATGGCCAATTTGCAAAAGAATTATAACTGATGTAAGTTTTGCAATAATTGGGGCCATTTTAAAAGAATATAACAACATTGATCTTGCGACGTATAATGAAATTTGTTTTAATTTTTTGTATAATTTTAATCGCACATTTCCAAAAGTCTGCGTTCAATTTTGTACGAGCCACTACAGCAAAATTATGTGTCGCAACATAGATGAAGTAGTTGGTTTGGATAATATTGACCTCAGATCATTTTTAAGAAATGCCTTGGGTTGTGCATATTCAATAAATGATATTGGAGAATTAGAAAAATGGTTCAGAAACATTGCAATCATTCTTCTTTCTCCATATGTTATTAATATTGTGGATGATGCCATTAATTATTTTGCTAGGTATTGTGAAGAGCCCTCCACATTTTATTTAATAGACAGTATAAAATTGGGAGGAAGTAAGGAAGTTGTCAATGATCCAACTTTGCTGTCCATAAATATTTGGTAACACACATTGCAAGCCAAAATATAAAATACCGAAGAATGACGTGCAGTTCTACTTAACTCTTGAATGTGGTCTCATTGTCAAAAACACTTTGCAAGTATGGAACTAAGCTGGTGGTATCTAAGAAAAGCTCACATAACTTGCAAATAATATTTTTTTGATCATTTTGATATTCTTTTTTGGCACATTGATCACATATAAAACGTTCACATTTGGGGCAGCGAGATTCTAAAGATCCTTTACTCTTAAACGAACAGTGCAGACATAAACCATTTAATGAATCTCCAAATTTGAGAATTTTATCAAACATTTCATTTCTAAATAGGTCATTAGACTTTAAATTTGTAAGTGAAAAGTTTGACACATATCTTTCAACAAATTGCAAAATCAAAATGCCACAATTGTAGGCATCCGATTGCACATCATGTTGTATTTGCGCCACTGAATAATTTACATTTGGTTTCAAGCGTTTCAACATTTTTAAATAATAATTTTTAAATACACGAGTTCTTTGAGAATTACCAAAGGGGTCTAAAAATAGTATCTCGCGTCTTTTTTGATTAATAATTAACAAATAAAAATGGTTTTTGTAACAATGAGGTACTATTAAAGTGGAATTTTTTACTAAACCATCTTCAATTTCCTTTTCATTGTGAAAGCAATAATCATTAAGTTGACAAGGCAAATTTATAAAAAACTCCTCTCCATTTTCGTATAAAATAGCTGTTAAGCAAACATCCACAATGAAGTTTGTTAACCAATTCCGGCCATTTAACGAAAATAAATCCTTAATAGTAAGGTGGTGCATAAAACGACTTGAATTGGAATCGCCGTGTACACATTTAAACAATGATTCACAACTTACAATGTACAGTTCTGAATTAATGTTTAAATTACTATGTTTTTTTAAAATGGATAAATCTCTTTTATATTTTCCTTCCATTTTAAAAGCACATTTGTCTTCTACGATTGTGTAGGAATGGTCATGGCAAATGCATGATTCATGACTTAGTTCCTGCATTTTTAATATTTTTTAGAAAAATCTTTTTTAAACATTCCTACTTTTAGTCTTTTATTGACCGATTTTTTCCAACTTTCCTTGTGCTTGGAAAGTTTTCGCTTGTTAGACATTTCATCGAATCCTTTTTCAGTTTTTAATTTAATATTCTTTTTTGCAGGCCTTACAACTAGTTCATTAAACGATTCCAGAATACCCGGATTCGCAAGTTCAACTTGTCTAGCAATGGACTTTGACAAGTCATCCAGCTTACGGATAAATCGTCCTAGCTTTAGTCCGTTTTTATTATTTGGCTTGATAACACTATATTTAAGTGTTTTAAAAAATGATTCTATAGGCCCATTACTGGCTCTTTTATTGGATCTATCAATAAAAGTACCTATAATATTGGTCCAAAACGGTGCGTAAACAATGTATTTATTTAAAATTAGGTCCAGCATTTCTGGACTTAAAAAAATATTTGACGTACAGAAGTTGCCTTTATATTGTGACACAAGTTCTGTTACTTCTGTACGTATTTCTTATTTCTTATTTTTAATTTAAGCAAAATAAAGCATGTCATTTAAACTTATTATCTTGAATTCTTTGGCTGGGGTTGCTCGAATGGATATATGCACTAACCAAATAACATATAGACCGGACAAACCCTACTTTCAGTGGTGACATTCGATATTTCTGCGGCTGGTCCAAACTCGCCTTCGTTTTTGTTCGGGTTCGAGACATGCCCGCATGCTCTCAGAAGCAAGAGAGTAAAAATACATATGGCCTGTGTCGGGGAACGGCAACGCTGTCTTTTTACTCGCTCACTCTACAAGAAACTGCTGTGGCTTACTCTCATCCATATGATTTGTGCGATGGAACGGCATCGCTGTTTTTTATCTCGCTCCCACTACAGGAAACTGCTTTGGCTTACTCTCAATTCTCTTTCAATTTGTCTATGTACCGTTTAAATGTTTGTGTGTGTATGTGTCCGCACAAGCAAAAATGCCCACAAATTCAATTTTTCTCAAAAGTCGGTGGCATATCTTCCCTTTTGACGGGACGAGTAATATGAAATAATGAAAGGGTTTGCCCCGTCGATGCGAAATTCTTTCATTTTAGCTCGTTCTTCTTCGAAAGGGTACCTAACATTCATTCGTCAATTCAAGCCCTAAATCATAAAAAGAAGGGCGCGCGACAGAAGCGTGCCAATAATGATATTTTTAAATTTTGCGCCAATGATCAGCCCATTCACACACATTTGTGTCTGTGTGTGTGTGTGCGCAGAGCTCGAAATTCAGAAGTCCAAAAATATTGTCAAATTTGGATCGGACAGGCAGGCAGGGACCAACAGGCACACATGCGCATAAATGCTTCTATTCATATACAAAATACGCAAGTATGCGTGAATAGAAAGTCCAAAAACTTTTAAATGCACACATGCCAACGCTTAGGTACCCTTTCGAAGAAGAACGAGCTAAAATGAAAGAATTTCGCATCGACGGGGCAAACCCTTTCATTATTTCATATTACTCGTCCCGTCAAAAGGGAAGATATGCCACCGACTTTTGAGAAAAATTGAATTTGTGGGCATTTTTGCTTGTGCGGACACATACACACACAAACATTTAAACGGTACATAGACAAATTGAAAGAGAATTGAGAGTAAGCCAAAGCAGTTTCCTGTAGTGGGAGCGAGATAAAAAACAGCGATGCCGTTCTATCGCACAAATCATATGGATGAGAGTAAGCCACAGCAGTTTCTTGTAGAGTGAGCGAGTAAAAAGACAGCGTTGCCGTTCCCCGACACAGGCCATATGTATTTTTACTCTCTTGCTTCTGAGAGCATGCGGGCATGTCTCGAACCCGAACAAAAACGAAGGCGAGTTTGGACCAGCCGCAGAAATATCGAATGTCACCACTGAAAGTAGGGTTTGTCCGGTCTATATGTTATTTGGTTAGT
>JAWNPB010000033.1:0-16763 GCA_035045355.1 Drosophila lacicola | reverse complement strand
TTTGAACAAGAAGAGAGAGTTCTCAGTTGAGAGTGATTGACGTGTTTTACTTGTGCTCCAAGATTTTTATATATTTTTGCGCTTAAATCCTGCTTTTATTTCCAAATTTTGCATTTTTTGTGCTTTATTTAAAAAGCTTTTATAACTTGTGCAAAGTGTTATCTGTTGTGCAGCGTAAGTCTGTTAATTATTGCTTTTATTGAACGCGGCGTCAGTTCCGTATTGTTGTTATTGCCTGTTTTGATTCTTTTGCTTTGGTGCTCCCCTGTGCAAACACTTGTTTGTGCGTGTGTTCGCTGCTGCAAATTTATTCTTGTGCATCGCGCTCTCGCAAATTTTTGCTGTTGCTTTTCGCTCCAAACAATTTGTTTGTGTACGAATAGTTATTTTTTGAGCGTTTACTTGCTCTATTCTTGTGCACTGTTTTTCGTTTCGCTCTGCGCTCTCGCAACTTTTGCTTATTCTTTTAACGCTGGTAGAAAATATGTCGTGCTGTAAGAAACCTTGCACGTTCAAGCAGGCTGATGATTCTGCATTGCCGCAATTTGTTAATTGCTGGCTGTGTGAGAATATAATGCATGCTAAATGTGCAGGTCTCACTGGGCGTGATTGCGACAAGATCGCTGCAATTGCCAAGAAGGGCTGCGGCGGCTTGCGTTGGTCGTGCCCAGAATGCATCGACAAGCAAATTGATTTCTCCAGAATGTATAAGTCTGTGAGAAATCAATTCTTAAAACTAAATAGCGTGGCTAAGCAGCTCTCAAGTAGTTTTGATTCGAGCTGTGAGTTGCTTAGCAAATATAAATTCGAGTCTCCAACCAATCGCCGGTTGGAGCCTCAATTTTTACAGTTGCCCTCTCCGTCTGTCCAGACACCTTTGCCTCTGCTGTCCCTTCCGAGCAACTTGGATTCATCTCCAATGTTGTCATTATCGCCTTCTCCGAGCGACTGCCCAAATATTACCCCAGTTTTATCCCGTGAAATAGTCCCATTAGACCCTGTACCTGAACCTGTCCCAGTTACCCAAACTGCCTCAGCCCCCTCAGCTCCTGGCCGCAAAGGTAGACCTGCGCGCAATCTTGCCCAGATTGTTAAAAACAATCAGGGTGCCTCTTTAGCCCCACCAAATCCTGTTCTCCCTGCAGCCCCAACAGCGCCTACGTTAACTGTTGTTGCCCCTCGTAGGCAAGTTTTTGTGTCTCGACTTTCGTCTGACACCACCTCTGAGTCATTGGCAGCCTATATTGCTAGCAAATCTTCTGCTAGCGTGTCAATTACTAAATTTAATTTCTCCACTCCTCGTGAAATATCATCATTCAAAATAAATGTTTCACATGATATGTTCCCAATCATTTGTGATCCCAAATTTTGGCCTCCACACATGATTGTTCACGAGTTCAAGCCAAAAAAGCGTAACCAGCCTGTCACCCTTCCAGTCCCTTCAATACAGGGTACCATTTCTGCCCCAAAAAACTAACATCTTCTTCTGACCAAGTCTCTATTCATTATCAGAATGTCAGAGGTCTCATTTCAAAACTAAAAAATCTTTTCATGGCCAGCACTTCCTTCGATTCGGATATAATCGCATTTTCAGAAACATGGTTAAATTCAACCATATCTGATTTTGAGGTTTTTTCGAATAACTTTATTTTGCATAGAAATGATCGGCTGACTCGAGGTGGTGGGGTATTAATTGCCGTTAAAGCCACTCTCCAGTCAGAACTTTTCTGTTTTAGTACGCCTACTGACGCTGAGATTGTTTCAGTCAAGGTGTCTTTTCCTACACGGAATATTTATATTACATGCTCTTATGTTCCTCCTTCTTCTGATATTCAAGTTTATATGAAACATATTTCTTGTATTAAAGAAGTTTCTTCACACGTGCGTGATAATGACCTATTTATTGTGTTGGGTGATTTTAATTTGCCGAACATCACTTGGTCACTTTTCACCGCCGAAAATTATCTAGTGCCCTCAGCACAGCATGACTTTATAGATTGCATGCTTGACCTTTCGTTGTTTCAAATCAATTCAATTTCTAATCATTTGAATAGAACACTTGATCTTGTATTTGTTAACGACTACCTTATTTCTAACGTGTCTAGGTCCCCTCCTTTATCTCTTCCTGAGGATGTATATCATCCTACTTTAGAGGTTGCAATGTTCAATTGTAATCCTCTCATTTCGTGCTCATCAGCCAATAAGCCCCGCCGTTGCTTTCGCAAAGGAAACTATTCCTTGCTGAATCAGCTTATTTATGCAACCGATTGGTCTTTCTTATATGACTCGGTTGACATGAATACTGCTATTAACTTTTTTTATAACACCCTAAACTCCCTCTTAGATATGTGTATTCCCAAGTCAATTCCTTCGACTACCTCTTCAAAGCCACCTTGGTTTACTCCCAGATTAACTAATCTAAAAAATATAAAATCAAAATATTTTAAAAAGTTTAAAATGTCTGGTTCGTGTACTGACTTGGCTAAATATTCCATAGCCAAGTCGAACTTCTTCCTTCTGAATTCTCAATGCTATGAGAATTATCTAACTCGTTGCAAAAGGCAATTTGCCCTAAATCCAAGACAGTTTTACAATTTTGTAAACTCGAAGCGTAAATCTTCAAGTTTGCCATCTTCTTTTTCTCTCGGGATGGATAAAGCTAGCAATGACTCTGATTCTGCTAACCTCTTTGCTAATTTTTTTCAATCAACTTACTCTTCAGTCTGTCCTAATAATAATTCTTACCCTTATACTATTACTTCCTCTAGTTCTATACCTCCCCCTATTATTTCCCATTCCTCTCTCCTTTTAGCTTTAAATTCTTTAAAATCTTCTTTCTCTCCTGGGCCTGACAATATCCCTAGTTGTCTACTCAAGGAGTGTAGTTCTTCCCTTGTTTATCCATTGCTAAAGCTTTTTAATCTATCCCTCGATTCTTCTGTCTTTCCATCTCTTTGGAAAGAATCTTATATCATTCCTCTCCACAAGAAAGGTGGAAAGTCTGATATACTAAATTACAGGGGCATTGCAAAACTGTCCGCTATTCCTAAATTATTTGAAAAAATAATCACTTCGAATTTGCAGCATTTCTGCAAATCAGTTGTTTCCCCTGTTCAACATGGATTCGTAAAGAATCGGTCTACTACGACCAATCTGCTTGAGTTTACTTCCTTTGTAAATGATGCTTTCCTTTCGAAAATGCAAACTGATGTCATTTACACTGACTTCAGTAAGGCGTTTGACTCCGTGCACCATGACATTTTACTTTTTAAACTTGACCGAATAGGTTTCCCTCCGTCTCTATTGCTTTGGATTAGTTCTTATTTAAAAGGTAGGACCCAAAGAGTAATGCTGAGGCTGACTACCTCTAAACAGGTTCACGTTACTTCTGGTGTTCCTCAAGGTAGTCATCTTGGACCTTTACTCTTTACTCTTTTCATAAATGATCTTCCCTCTGTTATATCCCATGCCCGTGTACTCATGTATGCGGACGACGTGAAACTTATTCTATCATACGCCAATCCCCTACATCATTCTCGTCTTCAAGACGATTTGAACGCTATGCAACTTTGGTGCTCGGCCAATCAATTGCATCTGAATTGTTCAAAGTGTATGTTTATGACATTTAATCGTACTACACCTTATCTGGTCAGTTATACAATCGACAATACTCCATTGCAACGTATACTAACAGTTAAGGATTTAGGCGTTCTTTTTGATTCTAAACTCTGTTTCAATCTTCACATAGATACCATCGTTAATGAGGCAAAAGGTGTACTTGGATTCATTAAACGATGGTCTAAAGAGTTTAACGATCCTTTTATAACGAAACTTCTGTACATCTCTCTTGTTCGCCCTATCCTTGAATACTGCTCTTGCATCTGGTCTCCGCAGTATAACAATAGCCAGGATCGTATTGAATCTGTTCAGAAGCAATTTCTGCTTTTTGCCTTACGAGGTTTAAATTGGGACCCTAATCTTCGGTTGCCATCCTATTCCAGCAGGCTGCTACTTCTTAACCTTCCGTCGTTAACCAACCGTAGGACAATTCTCGGTGTTGTCTTTCTACATAAGTTGGTTGTTGGCGATATAGATTCTCCTTTTCTGCTAGGGCGTCTTCAATTCTCTGTTCCGGCTAGACCAACCAGAAATTACCGCCCCTTATTCCTATCTACGTGCACAACAGACTACGCTATGCACAATCCTTTTCGCGTGCTATGTAAAAATTACAATAGTTTGCATCACGTTTTCTCTACCGAACTTTCTCTACCCCTAATAAAATCATTGCTTTCAGGATACCTTCGGGAAGTCACTGACCATTCCCAGCTATGAGCAGGGGCATAGCTTGCCGGACAGGCTGTAAATTTTCCCCCACCGGGTCGGTGATTTCCCATTACTTTCCCAATACTATCTCTTTATCCTATCTACTTAACACTCTGTATATCTAGCATACAGTTCTTTACTTTATTAACAATCTTTTTACTTTCTTTTCTCCTATCTATGATATATTCTTAAATAATATAGCAAATTAAGATTATTTTTAATTTTACTTAAGAGCACTTTTTCCTACTTACACCCTTCTTCTTAGATGTAGGCTCTTATAGCGTCACTGACAAAATTAGCTGTGAAAAGGGGCACAGCTGGCCGGACTGGCAAATAAAACACCTCCATCGGTCGGTGATGCTATTTGAAATTTGTGTTCTCTATCTAGGCTTTTAGCATCTAAATTTCATAATTGTAAATATAATGTATTGAATAATTAGGAAGACACTCGTTTTGTCGACCACTAATAAATAAATAAATAAATAAATAAAGAAATTTCCTTTTAGACAGGTTGCTCAAAGATACTTTTATAAGAGTTTTATTTTTGGCCGATTGTTCGTATAAGAGCTATATAGCGTATAAACGAACGTATAAAATAAATAATTTTTGCCAGTCTTAGATGTCAAAGTAATCAAGAGGCCAAACCATGATCAAAGACCCAAACCTCGTGAAAATCGGATAAGATTTGACCAAGCTTTGGGGGTGGGAAATTTTGATCTATGTAGTATATAGGATATTTGAGGGTATCATTTTTACATGAATTTGAACCAAGAATAATGTTGCCATCAAGCTCATACTGAATAATGTAATTTATTTTATTTATTTTTTATTTATAATGCCAGTATTTAAAATACATAATTGCAAATGCTTGTCAAACTGTTGCAAACGATTGCTGACAAAAATATATATATAATATTATCTGTCGAAATTGATGTACATCTGGCTTGCTGCAGGCATTACTATATTATGTAGTTTATTTAATTAAACTGACTGGAGCATAGGAGCTCTATTGAGATCTTAGCCCGCTTCTTTTAATTTAACGCCAAAAATGTATCTGTTGCTGTTGCTTAGGAACTCATTTTGCTGCTCTTATTATTGCTCATATTAAATTTCCTTCATGTAAATTGTCTCGTCTCAATTGAACAAAGAAAAACATTTCTGTTTGAATTCATTTAACACATTTATATTCCTTTAGTATCAATTTAAAAAGTTTAGTATTCCGTTTTCCCGCGAGCTCGAACCGCAAGCCTCAGGCGGAATATGCCGAATCGAATACTCCAGGCCTGTCCCGAATACATTTTGACAAAACAAAAGATAAAATTAAACTATTGTTGGTAACTGTGTCCATTTCATGGTATTTTTTATTAATATTGATTTTGCTTTGCATAACAAACTAAATAGAAAAAGTGTAAAAATTGACAATTGCTGCAGGACCTTCCGTTTCTTAGCCGGACGCTGACACCTTAGCCATTCAGGCTCGTGAAGTCTCGTCTGCAAAGTTCAGTGAGTTGCTTTTGATTTGCAGGTCGAATTTTCTAAAAGGTCAAAATGTCTTAGTGCTTGTTTTCCACCCAAGAGGTAGCTTTTCTAAAAGTAGCAGCTTCGTAGTTCTTACGCTTTGGGCTGTGCCTTAGTCCCTCAGTCAGTCAGTCACTTAGTCAGTCAGTCAGTCAGTCAGTCAGTCAGTCAGTCAGTCAGTCAGTCAGTCAGTCAGTCAGTCATTCAGTCAGTCAGTCCGTTAGTCAGTCAGTCAAGTCAGTCAGTCAGTCAGTCAGTCAGTCAGTCAGTCAGTCACTTAGTCAGTCAGTCATTCAGTCAGTCAGTCAGTCAATCACTCAGTCAGTCAGTCAGATCAAACTCTTACATATATGTACATATATATACAAAAACATAAATGTTATCTGCATCTTCTCTCAGCGAAGTCAGTCTTTTTCTTTTATCATTTTTTTCCAAATTTATAGACCTCGCTTGAAGCCACGACATACGCAAAAGATAATAGGCTATAAATTTCCCCCACCGAGTCGGTAATTTCCCAACACTATCTCTTATCCCATCTACTTACTAATAATCACTTTTTTCTTGGTTTTTTCCTATTTATTGTACATTCTAAAATAATAAAGTAAATGAAAATTATTTGTAATTTTTACATTTAAGAATACTATTTTCTCTACTAATACCTTCCTTCTTAGCTGCAGGCTCTAACAATGTCACTGACGAAATTGACTGTGAAAAGGGGCATAACTGGCCTAACGGGCCAATAAAATATTTCCCCCCCACCGGTTCGGTGATTTTCCAACACTATCTTTTTATCCTATCTACTTAATAATAATCACGTTTTCTTTGTTTTTAATAATAAAATATACCTTCATTGTGTCGGTGATGCTAATAGAAATATTTGTGTGCTAATTAGGCTTTAAGCATTTAATTTTAATATTCTTATGTATTTTGTCGATCATAAATAAATAAATAATTGGACAAGAAAACTCCCCGAATACATAGATCCAGAATATTTGCTGACATAATATGGCATAAAGACCTCTTCTAAAATTAAAAAAAACACCCGTATTAAGTCTGGGCTGAAACAGGGTAAAGGGTTTCTCCCAGCTGGACCCGTTATTAGTTAAGCCCCGACTTATAATTTGTCAACATTTTTATTAAATAAACTAAATGCGACGGCAGCTGCACTCATTTCTCTTTGTTGACTGCATCGAAGAGAGTTAAATACTCAAAAGATTGCATTGCACTCCACTCAAAGTGCTGTTGAGCGACGAAATGCGCTCTTTGAGTATAAGGAAGGACTTCTTTTTTTTTTGCTCAACAGCGAGACAACAGAGAGCGCGTACTGGCAATGCAGTTGAGTAATTTTAAATAAAGAGAGTTTTTCGGGTTAACTCAATGTTCAGCGCCGCACAAATATCCCAAAAAACAAGCTCGAAATTCTGTTAGTTGAGATGAGTTAAAAAGAATGTTACTCGGTTTATCTTCAAGACAGTTTTAACTCTACTTTTAGGCAATAGTAAATGTATATTTACTTCTTATTATCTGTAGAACATATTTTCTATTTTAAAATTGTTTTTAATTGTCAATATATTTACTTATTCCCTCTAGCTAAGTTTTTACAAGCAAAAAAAAACATTTGAAATGTTTTTCATTTTTTTTCGCAGCATTTGCATATAAAATGGAAATGTGTTTTTTTTTTTGTATTTTTACATTTTACATCATAGAAAATGAACTTCCGATTCGATTTCAACAGTGGCACATAATCAATTTTCATATTAATGGGAAATATGTACACCGCAAATAATCAAAATATACATTTGGATATGATGTCCGACACAAATCACAATTTAGTTGGGCATTTTGGGTTGGATTTAATTTCCTTGCGGATAACATCTGTTCGAAAGTGTTTGAACACGATTTAACAAATTAAGTTCTTATATAGAGAAGAACAGCAGGCAGAACATAATATTAAATAGGATGATGGCAGGACTACGATGGCGGACGTAAGGAAGAAAATATATCTTGCAAGCGATGCTTGTCGCCTGTCTTTGGCAACAATTCCCGTTGACAATCTGTTTAAGTTGCGTAAATCTCAGTGAAAACAAGCAGTCGGCACTCAGAGTGCAACAAATACAAAGCAAAGACTCGACTTGTGTGTCTATCGAACTGTATGGAAGCATTCGCATTCGCATTCGCATTCGCATTCACCAACCTATTCACCAACCTATTCGCAGCCGTATTCGTGTCATGCACCCGGAGGCCCCAACTGTCATCTGTCTACACTATCTATGTATGTGTGTGTGTATGTGTGACTGTTGCCCAACTGTCTGCGATGCTCTATGCACATCTTGTGTATTAAAACTTGTCGAAATTTTATTCAATTTACGTGCACTTAAGCGACGATTGTGCATTAAGATATGACGCACAACTTGCACCGCCTTCTCCAACTAATGCTCCGTAATAGATACGGATACGTGTTGATGTCGTTGCAAAAGTAAACAAAAACAAGACAAAGCAGTTGCCGTCCATGTGCGGAATTTTGAATACTCTTTTAGAAGGATCACTGCTCTTATTTTCGAATAAAAGAGTTATAAATTCTTAATTCAAATATAATCAACAGGTATGGAACATTGAAAAGCTCTTATATTATATAAACAATATTTTTTTAGCTCCTACGAAACTTGGTTAAGATGTGTTAAAAATACCACTATTTTGACTCATCTCGTTGATCATTAAAATCACCAAAGAAATTATAGAAATTTCCTTTAATAACGGTATGTTTAAAAATGAGAATCTTTTGATAAAGGCCCAGCAGCAAAGCATAATTAGCTCAGATCTTAGACATCAAGGCATTTATTTATGTATCCATATTAAAAAGATGCGAATTTTGGATAGAGATCTTATTTAGTGCGCATCAAAATTAAATAGTTTTAATAATATTTTGAAAATATGTTATAAAGCAAGGTTCCATCCAAAGGCTGGCTTCATGGAGCTTGAAAATCAGTTTCTGTTCTAAAGATTGGGATTTGGTTTGAATCTTGAAAAAGCCCGAAGATCATATGTGTTAGCCTTGCACCTGAAAGTCTTATAATACTGGTTTTCAAATATTATTTCCATGAACCGGCAAGAAAATAGTCGAATATGATCAGTTTCAGCAATATAATCAGTTTTACTTCTAAAGACAGGGATTTGGTTTGAATCTTCAAAAATAAACCAACAGATCATATTTGATGGCTTTGCACTCCTGCTGAAAGTCTTATAATACTGGGTTTCGAATATTATTTCCGTGAACATATAAATTATAAATTAAAGTATTTTATTTATGTAGGTTCTTTAGCCAGGACTGAAGGTCTTATAATACTTATAGTACTTTAATTTAAAATAATTTTAAACTTTTTATTGGGAATTATTTATATATGGTCCAATGACCAATTGCTTGATAATGCTTAAGAACTTTCCGTTTTTAGTGGGAGAAGGTTTTGTTTTGATTTGCCAGACGTTTGCTATGATTGCTGGACAGTGGACTATTTTTAGAACTTTAAGCTATATTTAACGCAATCAAAACTGGGACTGACCTATTGTGAGTCTGGGTGGAGGCTATAAAAGCCCGAGACTAATTCACAGCGCAGTTCTTGATCACGCCGAGTGCCCAGGAATAGGTCAACAATATGGATCTTTCAATTCGCATGCTCTTGACATTGGTCTTTCCGGCTGCGATCGGCGGCAGTGCGGAATTATCCGCCGGCTACAAATCGTGTGCACCAGACAAGAACTGTGTCTCCTACGATCTGTGCAACGAGGGCATCTTTGTGGACGGCCACTTCTATCCGGACCGGAGTCGCACGCTCCTCGACGAGCAGCACTGTCACTATATGGAAAAGTGCTGCAATGTGAACGAAACGGTAAAGATGCCCAGCCGTAGGCCAATTGGGCCAATCGATATAAACGTTTGATTTACAGCTTTCAGCATCCAGCGAGGTCAACTACAACGATTATCTGGGACATCTGAAGCAATGCGGCGGTCGCCTTGATCTCTGGTTCCACTTGAACCCGATGGGCTACAAAAAGCAGGAGGCCAACTTTGGCGAATTTCCCTGGCTAGTCGCCATCTACGGAGCAGACGGATATCTTTGCAGCGGTGTTCTAATCACACCCCTCGCGGTCTTGAGTGCCGCGCACTGTGTCCAGGGCGAGGCGGCAGCTGATCTCCGTCTGGTTGCCGGCGAATGGGATGCTGCGGTTCAGCTGGAGCCGTTGCCGCATCAGGAGCGCACCGTGGCCGAACTGTTGCTGCATCCCAACTACACGCAATCGCCGGCGGGCCACAATATGGCGCTGCTCCTGCTGGCGCCGGAGGCGTCCTTCTCGCTGACTCCGCACGTGCAGGTGATCTGCCTGCCGCCTCCGCACATCATCTACAACTTCAGCCAGTGCTTCGTGGCGGGCTGGCGGCGGTCGGACTTCAATGCGAACGAGACTCTGCCCAAGCGCTGGCCCCTCTACGTTCTGCCGCGGGATCAGTGCGCGGTGAGGCTGCGTCCGGCCATATTGGGCCGTCGCTTTGCGCTCAACGATACGCTCCTCTGCACCGGCGGCGACAAGGACGACTTCGTGTGCAGCGACATGGGCGCCATTCCCCTGATGTGCCCCCTCTCCGGCAGCGATGATCGCTTCGTGCTCGCCGGCCTGCTGGCACGGGCGACCCGTTGCGACGGCCCTCAGCTGCTGGGCATCTACTCGAACGTGAAGTTCTACAGGCGCTGGATAGATCATACGCTCAGGGAGCGCGACCAGGACATAAGGCAGTATATGGTGTAGACGAGAGACTGGGAAAAAAATGCAGAACAATTATTTATGCCATTTAATTACCCTTTCAAAGATTTTCGTTTAATTTTAAGCATTTTTATAAGCGTATGTTAGCTGCAAAAGTCAATTAGAAGTCATTCAAAAGTGCAATAAGAAAACTGATTATAAGTATACATTGTCCATTGTCCACCAATAAGATTAGAAAAATAAAAACAAAATTGACTTGGTAATTTTAATTTATTGGTTACTGTGGTCTCTGTTTTTAAACAAGTTTAGAAGATAATGCGTCCAGGATGTACGAGAAGATAAAATACTTGTCTTCGAAGTACCGAAGATTTAATATCCCTGCTTAAATGTGACAGCTGTGAGAAATGTGTCTAGATTAAATCTTATAAAAACTTAAATTTCGACAATGTGTCCAGAATATACGACAAGATAAAATACTTGTCTTCGAAATACTTCGAAGAATTTAATATCCTTCCGTAAATGTGAGAGCTGTGAGAAATATGTCTAGATTTAATCTTATAAAAACTTAAATTTCGACAATGTGTCCAGAATATACGGGAAGATAAAATACTTCTCTTCGAAGTACCGAAGATTTAATATCCCTGCGTAAATGAGACAGCTGTGAGAAATATGTCTAGATTTAATCTTATCAAAATTTTAATTTCGACAACTTATTCTTTTTGAAGCTGTATGATATAGTAGTCTAGTGATGATAACATTTTGCTTATACACAGTAGAAGAGTGAAGAGATTGGATAAGGTATTTACACGGTTTTAAATCGAAATTTCCCATAACAGCTTTTGTTACATCCGAGTGTAATATTAAGTATACTCAAAATAGAAAAAATGAGACAAGTATGCAATAAAATAGAAATAAAACGGATGCCTCCTTTAAAGTGTAACCAGTTTTGTGATTAAATTATACTACTGACTCTGGTTGGTTTTCATTTTAAAGCTGTGAAATAACCCGGCTAGACTCAGTTCCTCTAACAGAGGTGTAGCTTTCGCTTTATTGAAAGATTATAGTTTATAGATTATATGGTGAAAAAAACAGAATTTCTAGGAATAAGCCCGATCGACTCAAATAACCACACGCACAGACAGCTATAAAAGCGGCCCAGCGCTTGTGCCCCGTGTTCACATATAAATCAATTGTTGAATTGAACGCAAGTGACTTTTGTTGAGATAATTTTAATTTAATTTAATTTTGAACATGTTCCGCTGTCGCCCGCTTATTCCCCTGCTCGGCCTGGTGCTGGTGGTGCGTGGACAATTCCCCTTCTTCGGCGAGCAATTCGAGGACGACTTTGTGGACGTCAAGTTCGACGGCTGCAAGGAATGCGAGCACAATTTCCACAACATGGTCTTCCTGCTGAAGAGCTCCGACCGCACGGAACAGTCTGCCATTTCCTATTACTCTATTGTGGTGCTGATCATGTGGTTTTGCCTCGGCGTCCTGGTGGCTGTGCAGCGTTGGCGCAAAATGAAACCTGGCGCTTATCATGCCTATGAGCTCTTACGTTAACTAACTCTCAAGAGATCGCATTTCAGTTAAAGTTACATTTTTATTAACAAGCATTACTTATTAATATACGCAAGTGTATCCCATATACATAAACCTAAAATAAGTATGCCAAGTACTTTTTATATATTTTTTATTTATTTTTTAATGGTCGACCGATAAATAAATAAATAAAATAAAGAATGTTGCGGAATATGTGTATTAGAAGCACCTCCGCTTCCTTATTCCGCCAAATTATTTTAATTTTCAATGCAATTATGAAATTTGCTGTAAATTAATTTAATTATTCTTAAGTATTATAATACCCTGCGCCCGTTGAGGTTTTGGGCAAATGGATTAGAGAAATAGAAGGAGTCATCTCCACCCCGTCTTTGTCTGGCACTATAAGATATTTATTTATTTATTTATTAACCAATGCTGTTAGCTTTCAGGTTATCTTAAATTGGATAATATTTTGTTAGATAACTAACTAACTAAACAGAGAACATGAAACTTAAAGAAAATGTGAAGTTAATTAGTTTTAAAAAATAATTCTTTAAGCTTATGCTTAATCAAAGCACCCTATTGGCAGATAAATCTAAGTGCATTTTAGTTCGAAAATTGTTATAAAGCTTTAATGATGGGACGGGCAATCAGTAATTCCCACAATTGAATTGTTTAAAAAAAACAAACGCTCCAATCACCCTTCTATCTGCCAGAGATGATAAATGTAAGAATTAATGACTTGATTTTCAATGCAGGTGCTTTTTGAACATATCTCGCAGCTAGGTACACCAAATTCGGGCTCCATACTTTTGTATAGCATCAATAGCTACAGAATATTTACAGAATATTTTCTTGGGATACATTTCCTGATACATTTGCTTGTTGCTGGAATATTTTGAACGAAAGGATATTGCCTAGTCGTGCACTTACCACTAGACCACTTCTACTTGGTATCTATTGAACTTTTCATATCTAAAGTTTAAAACTTTAGTTAGCTCAATGACAATTACAATTTATTAATAATATCTAGTTCATCCGGTCTGGATCGTGCAGATCCCGGGACCAGGTTGACTATTTGCGCTCTCTGTGGGATATAGCTAAATCGTGTAGATTACTTATTAATTGTGCGGGTCCGGGTCCCGGTCCGGGGCCAGCAGTGTGTCAACTGTCGAAATCTTTTTCGGGCAGACATTTGTCTTGTCGCAGCGTTTACCGGTTTTGCCGTGAATCTGCCATACCGGAGTCGGACGTGAACGGATCTGCCTGAATTATGACCAGTTGCAGGTTTGGCTGCTTTGCATGTCGCTGTCCGTCCTCGCCCCCGCTCCCGCTCTCGCCTACGTCGATGGCGTCTAAATTGAAAATTGAAAAATTGCTTATTGCAATTTGTTGCCACAATCGGCTGACCATACACAGAAGCGCATCTCTCGGGCCAATACCAATGCAGTTGCCGTTGGCATCGTTACATGCTCTTTACGCTTTTGAACTTCCGTTTGCCATTTGGCGTGCACGTGCTGCCAAAGTCCGGGCTGTGTGAAAAGGTCCTGGTCCACCCGCCGGGCAGCTGCTGCTGTTGCTGTTGCTGTTTCCTGTGCGAGAATTTAGCAATATATTTTTCTTATTTCGTTTGACGTTGGTTCGTGCCACTATCTCGGGCACAAGAGGAAGCTGCAGTGGGGCAACTGGCAACTGGCGACTGGAAAGCGCATAAGAAAATAGAAAGAAAACTTTTGCATATTTTGTACTTTATGCTTGAAATATTTATGATCTCATGCAATTTGTGGCTTACTTTTGGTCGAGCAACTGCGTCTGGCCCCTTGTCTGTCTGGCGGTCGCCCGTGTTGCTCTCCTTGCCCCTTTGACTGCCTTTCCCTGGTCGCCTTTCTCTGGTCGCCTTTCTCTGGTCCGCCCGCCGAGCGACGTGTCTGCCAATCTGTGAAATATGCTGCTAATGCACTTATTGCCATGGCTATTGAATTTATATGGCAAACGTCTCCGTCTCCGACTCGAACCTTGGCAGTCCTTGGGCCCTTTGCCTTTTGATAGCCGCTGTGCAGCAATTTAAAACAACTTTTGCGGCTTAAGTTGGACATGTGTCCAGCACTCAGCTTAATTGTGTTTCCGGTGCAGCAATTTAAGGTCGCACACTCAACAGATAAAGTTGTGGCTTTATTATTATTATTAACTTAAAGATTTGCAAAAAAAAAGAAATTAGCTACTATGCAGGCCGGCTAAGCCATTGCTGCAATGCCTTATGGATGTTGTCTTCATCTGGGATTTGTGAGTAGTATCTAGTTTCTCATTGACTCATCTACTTTGCCATTTTAATACTTTGAGTATTTTACAACAAAATGTTAATGAACAAAAGAAGCACGAATTAAGATAAGCAAGGCAAGTGTGGATATGATATTTATAACGCAACAATGGGAAACTTCTACGACCTTAATAAGATGATTTTTCTAAAGAGTATAAAACAGCCGAATCGTTCGGTTCGTATAAACGCGTCGATATTTCCGATAAGCCCTTTTGCTCTTCCAAAATGGATAATAGGAGAGTTTTAATACTTAACTGCAGTTAGTCTGGCTAATGGGTATATTCTCAGCTAGATAACTATCTCGTTTATCTGACTATATATATACTATATATTTCGCCAATTATAAATTGAAGAGCTATCATAATTTTTTTTCAATGTGTAAAAGGTGTCGGGTGACTTTTGAATCTTTTACTGAGCTGGCGTCGACGTGACCCGGACAGATTAATTGCCTTGCCAGGATTTGGGTTTGGCATTTGAACGTCTGTGCAAAATGTCGCTGCTCTGCGTTTTCGCCCTTTGCCGAAGCTGCAAAAACTCGGCTGCCTAATTTATGGCGCACTAAATGAAAAAGCCCCCAAAAGTGCATTTTAAGTTGCGATTCGAGTGGAGTCTCGTGGAGTCTCGTCGAGTGGCCCAGTCCGCCGGCTAGCTGCGATCCGGTCAATGCAGTTAAAGCGTCCAGGCATGGCGTGAACCCAGCCAGCCACAAGGGGACAACCAGCCATCGGTGTGTTTCAAATTTCGTTGCATTCGGTGACTAGACGATTCGCTTCGAATCGATTCGATTCGATTCGGTTCGCTTTGATTCGATTTGATTCGATGAATTCTCTTTTTATACCCTGAACCCATGGGTAACGGGGTATAATGTATTTGTAACAGGCAGAAGGAAGCATCTCTGACCCCATAAAGTATATATATTCTTGATCAGCATCAATAGCCGAGTCGATCTAGCCATGTCCGTCTGTCCGTCTGTCCGTTCGTCCGTATGTGTGAACGCAAGGATCTCAGAACCTATAAGAGACTATAAGCTAGAGACTTGAAATTGGTAAATAATATGAGCTAGAGTCACCAAACTTGACATGTAGCTTCTAGAATAGTATATATATATATATAGTATTTTTCATTTAATATCTATCGCCTGTCGGAAGAAAAGGGTTCAGGGTATCCCATAGTCGGGTGCTCCCGACTAGAACCTCTTACTTGTTTTTTCTGCGGCGGTCATTTTCTTTGCTTTTGCGGTTTTGCTGGCCAAAGTGCTTAATCAATTGGAAATAGTATGTGGGCAGGTCCTGTGGGCAATGCGACGCCTTTAAGGGCGCTGCCCGCACACCAAATCCTCCTTTTCTTGGCTGCGCAAATTTCCCAGCAAATTTGTGAGCTAAATTCTCTCATATGTACGTCTGACCAGCGTATAACAGCCCAGAAGACCAGGAGACACCAAGCTGGCCGACAGCCTGCATACTGCGGCCTGTTCTCGATCCTGGACGGGCAACTGCATGCGCTTCCGTTAAGGAAATTACCAAACAACGCGCGTTTCCGGCTGATATGCGACGCCTGCGGAGCTGCTGTCTCCACTTGCTGTGCCCTCTCCCTTATCGCCTCGCACGGCCATTTGCAGACGTCCTCGTCGCCGGTCTCTGGATTACAAAAGCACAAAAATGAAGTAAAATTAATGAAATGCCTAGCAGCATGCCATGTTCTTTATCCCACTGCAACGGCAGTTGCCTTTGTTGCGTGCTCATTTTTTAGGTGCCCGGGGATTTGCCTTGGGCTCTCTGCTGGGATCTTCCCATTATTGCCGGTGCAACGCGCGGAATGTTTTTCTAAATTAGGTCTATTTTTAATTGCGGCCAGCTAGTGTCTAATCAGGGCTCTATTCTATGCTCAGATGTTACAAGAACTTTAGTAGGCAGTGCTTATAACAATAATTCAATGAGTATTAATAATTATATGTAATGATAGTTAAACAAATTATGATAATAATAATAATAATTGCAATACAAAAGCAAAAAAAATAAATAAATATGTAATAGAAAGTGAAAAATGTTTGAGATTTTTAATATTGATTTTCTCGAGAAAGTAATCAGCAAGGCCTTTAGCTCTGTCTCAAGGGAGATAATTGTAAACAGATGTGCTAATATTTTATATAATGCCAAAATAAAATAAATGGAAACTTCATTCTTTAAAGCGTTTCATAAAATTGCGTTCATACGGATAGACGAACATAAGCCCAATAAACTCTGCCTCAATTTGTGAAGGGAGTATGAAACTAAATAGTCTCCTAGATATTGTATATTAATTGGAGGTA
>JAWNPB010000328.1:0-30866 GCA_035045355.1 Drosophila lacicola | reverse complement strand
CTATATTACATACTAGCGGGTATAACCCGGCCTTGCCCGTGGAACGTATGTTAAAAATCAACGTTCTCAAAAAGCTTTGAAAATGATTTTGAAACTTATCAGACGGTAAACAAACAATTTTCATAGAAACGTTTTCCGCCAATTTACCACTGTTGCGGGTGGAATTTTCCAAATCGCTGAAATACGTACTTATTAAGTTCTTATGTAGAGCTTTGAAAATAAGTTTGAAGCAAATCGGACACAACTTAAAACTTCGCCCAAAAAATCTTTAAATTGCATTCCCTCCGAAGAAGTTTGAATTCTGCGAAAAGTGTGAAACACGTCTCAAATGATTTTTCTTATAGATCTCTGAAAATGAATTTGAGCGCGAAACGTCACCCACCAAATCTTTGACCTCCATTTCCACCAAGGAGGAACGGATTTTCCTAAAAGTGTGAAACACCCCTCAAATGAATTTGAACAAAGATCTTTGAACATAAGTTTGAGGCCGATCGGATGGTAAACAAAAAAGTTACATACAAACGTTTTTCGCGATTTTTCCACACTTATGGGTGGAATTTCCCGAAACCCCGTCTTAACGTGCACCTACATCACATAAGGTAGCTACAGTGAAAATTTCAGCTTCCTAGCTCTTACGGTTTGGGCTGTACGTTGATCACCAATCAGTCAGTCAGTCAGTCAGTCAGTCAGTCAGTCAGTCAGTCAGTCAGTCAGTCAGGACAAACAGTTTTATATATAGAGATGAAAATTACAAAAATAAAAAAGTCTCTTTTAGAATAAAATCATGTTGATCAGAAATTAAAATTACGATCGGTGGATGATATTGTTAAACAAAAAAATAATACGCTTTGAGTTGAAGAACCATGGAATTTTAGTGGAAGATTTATGAAATGAATTGGAAAAATTAATGATTAACTAATAAGTACACGTATGTTTACAATTTTGAAATAAAATAAAAACACAAAAACAGAGCCAACAAATAGTTTTCTAACTTTTAAAATACCGACATACAATTGGATAAAAAACAACAATTTGATTGGAATTTATCTAAGAAACGAATAAAGTTCTAAAGCGCTACGCTTCGTATTTTTGCGCTCTTCCTTTTTTTCCAAGGCTTTCAGTTTGTCGGTGGGATAAAATTCCCAAACCGAGAAGGACTCATCCAGGCCAGCCGCGGCGAGCTTAGTGCCATCCGGACTCCACATCATAAACAGTGCTCCTCTGTCCTGATGCGTCAAAATATCAACAACACGGTTCAATGACGATAGCACCAAGATCTCACAGTACGTACAACCGTTTTCATCTAGAAAATGTTGGTTTTCAAATAAATGAGTTTTGCGAAATTGGCCGAAACCTTACCACGTTTATAAATGTTGACCAGCAACTCGCCCGTGATCTTACTAAAGTTGATCGAGTTGATTAAAATCTTCTCATCCCCCCGCTGATAATAAGCAACAATTTCCCGGCGCGCCACATGAAATATGTAAATCGATGACCGTCGTTTTTCCGCTGCGAAAAAGGTTTACATTTTCAGATTATAATATCAAATTATTTTAAATACGTATCTACTCACAAATGGCCAACTCGTTGGCCAGCCAAGGATGCCAGTCAAAGACAATGCCGCCCGCCTTGGCACCCAAGCGCAAGATCACCTTATATAGCGAGCCATCGAATATGTATATATGTCCCTGGACATCGGCTGTGGCCAAGTAGCGTCTCGTCGGCGAGAAACGCATGCAACAGATTTTATTCGTATGCTTACGCAAAACGTGCACTATGGTCATCGTCAGGAAGTTCAGTACTATAATTAAGCCGCATTTCGTGCCGCAGACAATCTGGTCTTTCGCCTCCATCCATTCAATGCAACATATCGACTCGATAGATCTTGGCAGATATTTGCCATCGGCTACTACAAACTCGTTTCGTGACTGCACTAGCCAAAGCTCTAAAACTGAAGAGCGAGCATTTTAAAGGACACACATTAAGTATTATAAATCAGTTGATCTATTGATCTACCTACCGGGATTTTCACCATCCATACAGCCAATGGCAAGGTATCTGCCATTTGGCGAATATTTTACGGCACTTGTCCGCTCCACATTGAATATCATGCTGGTATCATTCTTATTGCGCCAGATGATCAGGTTTTCGCCAAACGAGAGGGCCATTTGACCGTTAGTCGACCAGTCCATCATATTATGATCTAAAATGGAAATAGGCGAGTTATGTGCTCAAACTGAGTCGAATACTTTTTGTCTATGTACCGAAGGGTCTGCACAGCTCGGGCATTTCGTTGGTGGCCGTGGGAAACGCCATCGGGCGGATGCGTGGCTTGCAGGGCCAATCTCCGTCGATTTTCGGCTTGCGCGCCTTGGAGTATTTACTTTGCATATTGCTGAACTGGAGCAAGCGACCCTCGTGTACATTGAATACATTATTTATGGCGGACACGAAGCTGGCCTGCCGCCAATAGCTCGATGATTGTGTTAGATTCTAAAAAGAAAAACAGGCACAACAGATTTTAAGGCAAATACCTGAGCTATTTCGAAGTGCTCACCATTTTCAGAAGATCCTGCTCTTTCGTCTTGCCCAGATATTTCAGATTATAATCAATGCTCTCAGACTTAAATCGTTTGGGTATAAATCGATCGCCAAAGGTGAATTCCGGGCTGGTTTGTCGCTTGTTCTAGTTAAAGAATTCTAATTAAAAGTTTTGTTTTATCAGAATCGTTTACCCGTTATTGCACCTGGTAGACTTCATGTTGCCAATCGAGACGACGCCCTTTCACAAAGGAGCGCACGTCTTTTTTGTCCATCGGACATTTTTTACTTAAACGTTCACACACATCCATAACGAAGACTAACATTCAACTAATGCACTTTTTTCGTCAGCGCCATATTTATTTTCGATTCTCTAAGTCTTTGATTTGGCTGCGACTCAACTAACTGTAATCATTCTCTCCAAGTTTCTTTGAATACCCTTCCTGAGGGTATGCTGGACTTGTCAGTGAAAGGTTTACTTATTGCTTCATTTAATTTTTCCTTTCATATCTATATATTATTTCTTCTTGTTTATTATAAGCGAAACAAAATTAAATTATAATAGATAACAATCTTTTGGAATTGGCAGTTAAACTTAGTATTTAAAAATTTGTATTATTTTAAATTTCTTTAAACTGAACATTGCTCATGGAATACATACTCTATCTGGTTCTCTTTGCAGATTATTATTGACTGAGCCGCGTGGCCCACTTATTGCCACAGGTCGGGCAATTGGAGCGAGTGCGCAAATACTTTCGTATGCAATCTCTATGGATTTTCCTGCCACAGTCGGAGCACTTGATGTCCCAGAGCACCAGCTGCTTGCAGAGAGCACATTCCTTTATCGTATCCGCGTAGTTGGATCGCAAATAGAACTCGAACTCTACGATGCTGCGTGGACCCAAATAGAGTCTGTCGTCCGCTTTGAGGAAGTAGCCCATCTCGGTCCAGAGCTGGAGCAGTGCCTGCATGCGGAGCTTCTTGGGCGGTTTCGTAGATCCCTTAAAGTCCAGATCAGAATATGCCTCGTTCCACGCAATGTGACAATCCTCCTGCTGACCCAATTTGTCCAATAAATTCGAAAAATACAGGCATTCCTCAGCTGTGAGTCCCGGATGATTCTGTCTATCGGGCGTAGCGTCCGTTATGGCAAACACCAAATACTCCTTGCCCGTTATGGGATGTTTCATAAAGGTCAACGACTGACTGAGCTCCCTTATAGTTCCCTCGATGTCCTTAACGAATTCGTGCAGAGCCTCAATATTCGCGGGTTTTTTAACTTTATGATGCTTGCAGAGCGGAATTAATATCTTATCAATTTGATCATGATCAAGGCAGCTGTGATTTAAGCAGGCGCGTAAAAATGCTCGCTTTACCATATCCATTATGCCTTTTAATTAATAGTTTTCTATTTTGTTAACATAAAAAGATTGTTAAATTTGCAGACTTGTTAAACTACATAAATAAAGCGACGCGCCTAGCGAGGGCTGCAATAGTATCGATATGCAACTAGTACGCTGACTATCGAGCAAAATTTATCACATAGGTCCGTTAACATGTTTCTTTGTTATAAACAATCAAATTATTAAATATTAAATGAAAGGTTTTTATGGTAATTATCTTTAAAAATTTCTATAATATATTTCTCTCGCTTTACAGCAAAGAAACACCGCATAACGTTTTTATTGACAACTCTAGAAGGGAGGTTCGTACCAAGCTTAAAACGATAAGTAACTATCGATATATGGTCAGCTATTGCGTTACGAAGGCGGCAAGTTTAAATGACCAGAAATTGGAAATACTTGGAATTGGAAATTCATGGAAACATACCACATTTCAATATTTTTAGAAAAACAGCACTTCATAGTCATTTATTTGTTTTATTGATTTGAAACTTACAAATTAATAGCACAACAATTAATATTTTCAATGTCTATAAGTTTTTCTTTAAATAAAATAATGTATGCATTAATAAAATGTTCAATAGACAGAATATTGAATATTAAAACCGAATATCCTTACATTTGTGTATCTTTATCGTGCAAACACCGCGAATTACACATTTAATATACATGAACAAAATATATATGTTAATGTATTGCAAAATTTTGTATAATTTTAAAACGCAAATACATATCTAAAGCAGTTTAAAATATATTTATTTACACTAATTATTGTTCGGCAATTTCGAAAGCATTATCTATGTTTTAATAGTATGTCAATAGAAATGTAAAACTACGGTTAAAAAAAAAAGAACAGAAGGGTTTTTTTCTATAGTTCCTATAACTTCTTGCCATAAAATCCTAATAGCCTGATTCTCGTTGATACCGGACTTTGAACATGCTCCAGGATTTCCATCTAAACATTTGTGTTTTGGTACGATACGATTTTGAAGAACAGTTTTATAATTTTTAAAATGTATAAATATTTGATTTTCAGTTGCAATTAAATGTAGCAGCGGTTTCAAATAAAAAGAAAGGGAATATAATAAAGCTATGAGTATTTTATTTTATATTAAAATTTTACACATTTGCAATTTTGTGTTTCCATGTTAATTACAGCTTAGGGTAAAATTATTTATATATCCCTTCATGGAAAAAGAAAAATAATTATTCTAGGTAATTAAATAATATAAACAATTATGTAAATTAATTTGAAAACACCTTAATCACAAGAATCAATATTAAACTTTTAACAAAATGATCAATAAACTAAATCATAGACTTTATTTCACTTTTAACAAAATGATCATTAAACTAACTCATAGACTGATAACTAGAATCCAAATCACAATGTCTTAAGAACTAAAAGAAAATTCCAAAATAAAAATCTAATTTGTACGCATTAAATTTTTCATTTTGATTGAGACCAATTGCATAAATATGTATGTAGCAACAAATCAACTTAGATATGAACATTTCCATGTTCGCCTGTAACCTATAAGAAGAAATTTATAAAATAAATTCCAAGATAAATAACATGTAAGAAATCAAAATAATTGTCGTTAAATGAAACTAAGCTTGCATACAATAATAGATAAATAGAAGAATGTAAGCTAAATAAATGAAAATGAACTTATAATTGTATACTTACATGGTTAGTCGCATGTTAGGTTCTAAGAAATTAGATTGTGAGATACATAAACATAAATAATAATTATAAAATACAAAAAAAGCCTCTTCAATATTGTGCGAGTGCCTTAAAAAGCTACCAATACGTATAAATTCCCAAGCAGCCAACCTAAAGGTAATTGGGAAATACCCTAAAACCGCATTTTTTCTAATATATTTGTGCGATCGGACAGGCCGACAACATACGATCGTTTATCACGGGGTGTTACCAAGTCTTGTTGTTTGCTTAGTTCTCAGTAATGTTCGTAAATCAAATAAATCAATTTAAAAACAAATAAAAAATGGACAAATTGCAAAAGCAAAATAATCGAAATATTTGAATAATAATCGAAATTTGAATAATAGACGAATTTGTTTCATTTGTTCTGTTAAATTCGATTTAGGGTTAATAAATACGTTTCGTTTTCGAGAGATTACATAAAATTATTGGTAACCAAGCTGAGTTCGTTTGCAATGTGATTAGTTTCATTTAATATATTTGACTATTGTTTTAATATGTTTAGTTTATGCAATCGTTATGGAATTGTATAAGTATGTGTGGTTGTTGTTTCAGTTGGAGGAGCAGATGGTAACCGTTAAACGGAATAATTAAATGGTTAAAAGTCCGCATGAGTTGTTTATTTGTTAGATGATTTGAGGAAAGATAGAAAGAAAGATGCCGCAGCAAATAAATAAATTATTATTTTCGCTGAGAAAGTTGTTACATTTTGCATTTTGTTTGTTTTGTATGTACTTATATATTTTGGTTAGCCATGCAGTTAAACAGTATGTAATATTAACAAAAATAATATACAATAATAATATATTAAGACTAGAAATCGCTTGGCCTATTTAAATAATATATAATTATTTAATTATAGTTAAACAACACAATAATAATGGGAGACAAAATAAAAAATTCCGTTTTTAAAACGTTTCTTGTTTGGTTGTTTGTACAAAATTAACAGTTAAATCAATTATAATTAAAAAGTTAACGAATCACAATTTTGTTATGCTACATAAACAATACATACATATATATAAATATATGTATATATATGTATATATTTTTATGCATAGTAAGTAATTGTTGCAGTTGGTTTGTATAAGTTTTGATATAAATCTCGCTTATAACAATGCGTCTACTTGGCCAAAATATCTAGTTAGATACTGTTGTTCTTCGGTTTTTGTATTGTTATTGGTTTGGTTAGTTGCTCTTTCTACATGGTATTAGTCTTTGGTTTGGTGCTTCATTCAAGATTTCTGTAGCTAGCAAGTAGGTTCTGAGTATCGCCCATGTACCGAATACTTACACGATTTATCGAGTTGCGACGCCCTCCGCCGAGGCTATCCTGGCTGAGCCCATTGCCAGTATCGTTGTCAATGCAGATATCCGAGTCGGAGTCGACTCGTCGAAACTCGCTGCCATCCTGTAAAGCAAATGTGTACAACTTAGCGCTGGTTGCGACAACTATTCAGAGGCCACCACGTACCTGCGTCAGCTGCTGCGTGGTGGTCAGCAGTCTGGCAATGGGATTACAACAAACCGGCAGCGTCTCCAGCAGCGTGGGCCTGGAGTGCGTCAGCAGCGGCTTCATGTATCTGCAAAATACCCAGGCTTGTACTCCTACTCTGTTGCAATTGACTTATAGCTACTTACTTGGTGTCAAAGTTGCCCCAAATCCGCGCCAGAATCGCCTTCTCGTGGCTGTTGCGTCGCCGTCCGCCAGCTGCTATTGTTGCAGTCGCCGCATTGCCATCCAGCGGCGTATCCAGATTCGAGTCGGCGCCACTTGAAAGGCGTGTCTTGCCACGCCCACCGACGGCGCCGCCACCGCCGCCTTCCACGTCCTGCAAATAGCCATCAGACTGAACAAATTTCAACGATACAAAATTAGCGCTTTATGTATGTGTATAAATGTGTTTTACTAAAAGTACCAGCACCAAAATAAAATGCTTATAAAAAACTTAAAAGAACTAAAAAAAAATTGAAAAACTTAATTCTCTAAATGTGTGTGTGTGTGTGTGTGTGTGTGTGTGCTAGTGTTATTTGCGAACAAAGGACGAGGGAGAAGCATACATAAATTTGCAATTGAATGGAATTATTTGTCAACGTACCGGAGCCGAATGTGAATTATCCATGGAATTGTACACCTTTTTTTTTTTTGGTTTGTTTTGATAGATGGAAAATGGCGTGAATTGCGCAAAATTGTACAAAATAAATAGGTTAGAGAATACGTTTTTAATGTATGACCAAAAACAGAATCAGAAATGCATTTCAAATCAAAACAAATGCCCTTCAGTTTGCGATTAAGCTATTCGTCAATTTTAATATGCAGAAGAGACATCTCCTTTAAAGAACAGGCCCGTTGGCCATCGGAAGATAGTATCTAGGTTTTCGACCGATTTTAGGACTCTGAATTCCCAGATTAGAGGTTAGGGCAAAACGGTTTAGATTCAAGCTAATCCCTTTCTATTCAAATAGTCGAAAATACCCTTGTGCATTGGGATCGGAAGATATATGGATTCAGTTCACGTCCTGGTTTTTACTTATTTTTACACAATTCCTATTCGTGAGATGGTTGCTTTTACGAGAACTCAAAATGAATACCATCGTCAATGCTTTAATATGAATTTTTAAAGGATAGCTTAAATGTTGACTATATTACATACTAGCGGGTATAACCCGGCCTTGCCCGTGGAACGTATGTTAAAAATCAACGTTCTCAAAAAGCTTTGAAAATGATTTTGAAACTTATCAGACGGTAAACAAACAATTTTCATAGAAACGTTTTCCGCCAATTTACCAATGTTACGGGTGGAATTTCTCAAATCGCTAAAATACGTATTTATTAAGTTCTTATGTAGAGCTTTGAAAATAAGTTTGAAGCAAATCGGACACAACTTAAAACTTCGCCCAAAAAATCTTTAAATTGCATTCCCTCCGAAGAAGTTTGAATTCTGCGAAAAGTGTGAAACACGTCTCAAATGATTTTTCTTATAGATCTCTGAAAATGAATTTGAGCGCGAAACGTCACCCACCAAATCTTTGACCTCCATTTCCACCAAGGAGGAACGGATTTTCCTAAAAGTGTGAAACACCCCTCAAATGAATTTGAACAAAGATCTTTGAACATAAGTTTGAGGCCGATCGGATGGTAAACAAAAAAGTTACATACAAACGTTTTTCGCGATTTTTCCACACTTGTGGGTGGAATTTCCCGAAACCCCGTCTTAACGTGCACCTACATCACATAAGGTAGCTACAGTGAAAATTTCAGCTTCCTAGCTCTTACGGTTTGGGCTGTACGTTGATCACCAATCAGTCAGTCAGTCAGTCAGTCAGTCAGTCAGTCAGTCAGTCAGTCAGTCAGTCAGGACAAACAGTTTTATATATAGAGATGAAAATTACAAAAATAAAAAGTCTCTTTTAGAATAAAATCATGTTGATCAGAAATTAAAATTACGATCGGTGGATGATATTGTTAAACAAAAAAATAATACGCTTTGAGTTGAAGAACCATGGAATTTTAGTGGAAGATTTATGAAATGAATTGGAAAAATTAATGATTAACTAATAAGTACACGTATGTTTACAATTTTGAAATAAAATAAAAACACAAAAACAGAGCCAACAAATAGTTTTCTAACTTTTAAAATACCGACATACAATTGGATAAAAAACAACAATTTGATTGGAATTTATCTAAGAAACGAATAAAGTTCTAAAGCGCTACGCTTCGTATTTTTGCGCTCTTCCTTTTTTTCCAAGGCTTTCAGTTTGTCGGTGGGATAAAATTCCCAAACCGAGAAGGACTCATCCAGGCCAGCCGCGGCGAGCTTAGTGCCATCCGGACTCCACATCATAAACAGTGCTCCTCTGTCCTGATGCGTCAAAATATCAACAACACGGTTCAATGACGATAGCACCAAGATCTCACAGTACGTACAACCGTTTTCATCTAGAAAATGTTGGTTTTCAAATAAATGAGTTTTGCGAAATTGGCCGAAACCTTACCACGTTTATAAATGTTGACCAGCAACTCGCCCGTGATCTTACTAAAGTTGATCGAGTTGATTAAAATCTTCTCATCCCCCCGCTGATAATAAGCAACAATTTCCCGGCGCGCCACATGAAATATGTAAATCGATGATCGTCGTTTTTCCGCTGCGAAAAAGGTTTACATTTTCAGATTATAATATCAAATTATTTTAAATACGTATCTACTCACAAATGGCCAACTCGTTGGCCAGCCAAGGATGCCAGTCAAAGACAATGCCGCCCGCCTTGGCACCCAAGCGCAAGATCACCTTATATAGCGAGCCATCGAATATGTATATATGTCCCTGGACATCGGCTGTGGCCAAGTAGCGTCTCGTCGGCGAGAAACGCATGCAACAGATTTTATTCGTATGCTTACGCAAAACGTGCACTATGGTCATCGTCAGGAAGTTCAGTACTATAATTAAGCCGCATTTCGTGCCGCAGACAATCTCATCTTTCGCCTCCATCCATTCAATGCAACATATCGACTCGATAGATCTTGGCAGATATTTGCCATCGGCTACTACAAACTCGTTTTGTGACTGCACTAGCCAAAGCTCTAAAACTGAAGAGCGAGCATTTTAAAGGACACACATTAAGTATTATAAATCAGTTGATCTATTGATCTACCTACCGGGATTTTCACCATCCATACAGCCAATGGCAAGGTATCTGCCATTTGGCGAATATTTTACGGCACTTGCCCGCTCCACATTGAATATCATGCTGGTATCATTCTTATTGCGCCAGATGATCAGGTTTTCGCCAAACGAGAGGGCCATTTGACCGTTAGTCGACCAGTCCATCATATTATGATCTAAAATGGAAATAGGCGAGTTATGTGCTCAAACTGAGTCGAATACTTTTTGTCTATATACCGAAGGATATGCACAGCTCGGGCATTTCGTTGGTGGCCGTGGAAACCGCCAACGGGCGGATGCGTGGCTTGCAGGGCCAATCTCCGTCGATTTTCGGCTTGCGCGCCTTGGAGTATTTACTTTGCATATTGCTGAACTGGAGCAAGCGACCCTCGTGTACATTGAATACATTATTTATGGCGGACACGAAGTTGCCCTGCCGCCAATAGCTCGATGATTGTGTTAGATTCTAAAAAGAAAAACAGGCACAACAGATTTTAAGGCAAATACCTGAGCTATTTCGAAGTGCTCACAATTTTCAGAAGATCCTGCTCTTTCGTCTTGCCCAGATATTTCAGATTATAATCAATGCTCTCAGACTTAAATCGTTTGGGTATAAATCGATCGCCAAAGGTGAATTCCGGGCTGGTTTGTCGCTTGTTCTAGTTAAAGAATTCTAATTAAAAGTTTTGTTTTATCAGAATCGTTTACCCGTTATTGCACCTGGTAGACTTCATGTTGCCAATCGAGACGACGCCCTTTCACAAAGGAGCGCACGTCTTTTTTGTCCATCGGACATTTTTTACTTAAACGTTCACACACATCCATAACGAAGACTAACATTCAACTAATGCACTTTTTTCGTCAGCGCCATATTTATTTTCGATTCTCTAAGTCTTTGATTTGGCTGCGACTCAACTAACTGTAATCATTCTCTCCAAGTTTCTTTGAATACCCTTCCTGAGGGTATGCTGGACTTGTCAGTGAAAGGTTTACTTATTGCTTCATTTAAGTTTTCCTTTCATATCTATATATTATTTCTTCTTGTTTATTATAAGCGCAACAAAATTAAATTATAATAGATAACAATCTTTTGGAATTGGCAGTTAAACTTAGTATTTAAAAATTTGTATTATTTTAAATTTCCTTAAACTCAACATTGCTCATGGAATACATACTCTATCTGTGAGTTCTCTTTGCAGATTATTATTGACTGAGCCGCGTGGCCCACTTATTGCCACAGGTCGGGCAATTGGAGCGAGTGCGCAAATACTTTCGTATGCAATCTCTATGGATTTTCCTGCCACAGTCGGAGCACTTGATGTCCCAGAGCACCAGCTGCTTGCAGAGAGCACATTCCTTTATCGTATCCGCGTAGTTGGATCGCAAATAGAACTCGAACTCTACGATGCTGCGTGGACCCAAATAGAGTCTGTCGTCCGCTTTGAGGAAGTAGCCCATCTCGGTCCAGAGCTGGAGCAGTGCCTGCATGCGGAGCTTCTCGGGCGGTTTCGTAGATCCCTTAAAGTCCAGATCAGAATATGCCTCGTTCCACGCAATGTGACAATCCTCCTGCTGACCCAATTTGTCCAATAAATTCGAAAAATACAGGCATTCCTCAGCTGTGAGTCCCGGATGATTCTGTCTATCGGGCGTAGCGTCCGTTATGGCAAACACCAAATATTCCTTGCCCGTTATGGGATGTTTCATAAAGGTCAAGGATTGACTGAGCTCCCTTATAGTTCCTTCGATATCCTTAACGAATTCGTGCAGAGCCTCAATATTCGCGGGTTTTGTAACTTTATGATGCTTGCAGAGCGGAATTAATATCTTATCAATTTGATCATGATCAAGGCAGCTGTGATTTAAGCAGGCGCGTAAAAATGCTCGCTTTACCATATCCATTATACCTTTTAATTAATAGTTTTCTATTTTGTTAACATTAAAAGATTGTTAAATTTGCAGACTTGTTAAACTACATAAATAAAGCGACGCGCCTAGCGAGGGCTGCAATAGTATCGATATGCAACTAGTACGCTGACTATCGAGCAAAATTTATCACATAGGTCCGTTAACATGTTTCTTTGTTATAAACAATCAAATTATTAAATATTAAATGAAAGGTTTTTATGGTAATTATCTTTAAAAATTTCTATAATATATTTCTCTCGCTTTACAGCAAAGAAACACCGCATAACGTTTTTATTGACAACTCTAGAAGGGAGGTTCGTACCAAGCTTAAAACGATAAGTAACTATCGATATATGGTCAGCTATTGCGTTACGAAGGCGGCAAGTTGAAATGACCAGAAATTGGAAATACTTGAAAATTCATGGAAACATACCACATTTCAATATTTTTAGAAAAACAGCACTTCATAGTCATTTATTTGTTTTATTGATTTGAAACTTACAAATTAATAGCACAACAATTAATATTTTCAATGTCTATAAGTTTTTCTTTAAATAAAATAATGTATGCATTAATAAAATGTTCAATAGACAGAATATTGAATATTAAAACCGAATATCCTTACATTTGTGTATCTTTATCGTGCAAACACCGCGAATTACACATTTAATATACATGAACAAAATATATATGTTAATGTATTGCAAAATTTTGTATAATTTTAAAACGCAAATACATATCTAAAGCAGTTTAAAATATATTTATTTACACTAATTATTGTTCGGCAATTTCGAAAGCATTATCTATGTTTTAATAGTATGTCAATAGAAATGTAAAACTACGGTTAAAAAAAAAAGAACAGAAGGGTTTTTTTCTATAGTTCCTATAACTTCTTGCCATAAAATCCTAATAGCCTGATTCTCGTTGATACCGGACTTTGAACATGCTCCAGGATTTCCATCTAAACATTTGTGTTTTGGTACGATACGATTTTGAAGAACAGTTTTATAATTTTTAAAATGTATAAATATTTGATTTTCAGTTGCAATTAAATGTAGCAGCGGTTTCAAATAAAAAGAAAGGGAATATAATAAAGCTATGAGTATTTTATTTTATATTAAAATTTTACACATTTGCAATTTTGTGTTTCCATGTTAATTACAGCTTAGGGTAAAATTATTTATATATCCCTTCATGGAAAAAGAAAAATAATTATTCTAGGTAATTAAATAATATAAACAATTATGTAAATTAATTTGAAAACACCTTAATCACAAGAATCAATATTAAACTTTTAACAAAATGATCAATAAACTAACTCATAGACTGATAACTAGAATCCAAATCACAATGTCTTAAGAACTAAAAGAAAATTCCAAAATAAAAATCTAATTTGTACGCATTAAATTTTTCATTTTGATTGAGACCAATTGCATAAATATGTATGTAGCAACAAATCAACTTAGATATGAACATTTCCATGTTCGCCTGTAACCTATAAGAAGAAATTTATAAAATAAATTCCAAGATAAATAACATGTAAGAAATCAAAATAATTGTCGTTAACTGAAACTAAGCTTGCATACAATAATAGATAAATAGAAGAATGTAAGCTAAATAAATGAAAATTAACTTATAATTGTATACTTACATGGTTAGTCGCATGTTAGGTTCTAAGAAATTAGATTGTGAGATACATAAACATAAATAATAATTATAAAATACAAAAAAAGCCTCTTCAATATTGTGCGAGTGCCTTAAAAAGCTACCAATACGTATAAATTCCCAAGCAGCCAACCTAAAGGTAATTGGGAAATACCCTAAAACCGGATTTTTTCTAATATATTTGTGCGATCGGACAGGCCGACAACATACGATCGTTTATCACGGGGTGTTACCAAGTCTTGTTGTTTGCTTAGTTCTCAGTAATGTTCGTAAATCAAATAAATCAATTTAAAAACAAATAAAAAATGGACAAATTGCAAAAGCAAAATAATCGAAATATTTGAATAATAGACGAATTTGTTTCATTTGTTCTGTTAAATTCGATTTAGGGTTTATAAATACGTTTCGTTTTCGAGAGATTACATAAAATTATTGGTAACCAAGCTGAGTTCGTTTGCAATGTGATTAGTTTCATTTAATATATTTGACTATTGTTTTAATATGTTTAGTTTATGCAATCGTTATGGAATTGTATAAGTATGTGTGGTTGTTGTTTCAGTTGGAGGAGCAGATGGTAACCGTTAAACGGAATAATTAAATGGTTAAAAGTCCGCATGAGTTGTTTATTTGTTAGATGATTTGAGGAAAGATAGAAAGAAAGATGCCGCAGCAAATAAATAAATTATTATTTTCGCTGAGAAAGTTGTTACATTTTACATTTTGTTTGTTTTGTATGTACTTATATATTTTGGTTAGCCATGCAGTTAAACAGTATGTAATATTAACAAAAATAATATACAATAATAATATATTAAGACTAGAAATCGCTTGGCCTATTTAAATAATATATAATTATTTAATTATAGTTAAACAACACAATAATAATGGGAGACAAAATAAAAAATTCCGTTTTTAAAACGTTTCTTGTTTGGGTGTTTGTACAAAATTAACAGTTAAATCATTATAATTAAAAAGTTAACGAATCACAATTTTGTTATGCTACATAAACAATACATACATATATATAAATATATGTATATATATGTATATATTTTTATGCATAGTAAGTAATTGTTGCAGTTGGTTTGTATAAGTTTTGATATAAATCTCGCTTATAACAATGCGTCTACTTGGCCAAAATATCTAGTTAGATACTGTTGTTCTTCGGTTTTTGTATTGTTATTGGTTTGGTTAGTTGCTCTTTCTACATGGTATTAGTCTTTGGTTTGGTGCTTCATTCAAGATTTCTGTAGCTAGCAAGTAGGTTCTGAGTATCGCCCATGTACCGAATACTTACACGATTTATCGAGTTGCGACGCCCTCCGCCGAGGCTATCCTGGCTGAGCCCATTGCCAGTATCGTTGTCAATGCAGATATCCGAGTCGGAGTCGACTCGTCGAAACTCGCTGCCATCCTGTAAAGCAAATGTGTACAACTTAGCGCTGGTTGCGACAACTATTCAGAGGCCACCACGTACCTGCGTCAGCTGCTGCGTGGTGGTCAGCAGTCTGGCAATGGGATTACAACAAACCGGCAGCGTCTCCAGCAGCGTGGGCCTGGAGTGCGTCAGCAGCGGCTTCATGTATCTGCAAAATACCCAGGCTTGTACTCCTACTCTGTTGCAATTGACTTATTGCTACTTACTTGGTGTCAAAGTTGCCCCAAATCCGCGCCAGAATCGCCTTCTCGTGGCTGTTGCGTCGCCGTCCGCCAGCTGCTATTGTTGCAGTCGCCGCATTGCCATCCAGCGGCGTATCCAGATTCGAGTCGGCGCCACTTGAAAGGCGTGTCTTGCCACGCCCACCGACGGCGCCGCCACCGCCGCCTTCCACGTCCTGCAAATAGCCATCAGACTGAACAAATTTCAAAGATACAAAATTAGCGCTTTATGTATGTGTATAAATGTGTTTTACTAAAAGTACCAGCACCAAAATAAAATGCTTATAAAAAACTTAAAAGAACTAAAAAAAAATTGAAAAACTTAATTCTCTAAATGTGTGTGTGTGTGTGTGTGTGTGTGTGTGCTAGTGTTATTTGCGAACAAAGGACGAGGGAGAAGCATACATAAATTTGCAATTGAATGGAATTATTTGTCAACGTACCGGAGCCGAATGTGAATTATCCATGGAATTGTAAACCTTTTTTTTTTTGGTTTGTTTTGATAGATGGAAAATGGCGTGAATTGCGCAAAATTGTACAAAATAAATAGGTTAGAGAATACGTTTTTAATGTATGACCAAAAACAGAATCAGAAATGCATTTCAAATCAAAACAAATGCCCTTCAGTTTGCGATTAAACTACTCGTTAATTTTAATATGCAGAAGAGACATCTCCTTTAAAGAACAGGCCCGTTGGCCATCGGAAGATAGTATCTAGGTTTTCGACCGATTTTAGGACTCTGAATTCCCAGATTAGAGGTTAGGGCAAAACGGTTTAGATTCAAGCTAATCCCTTTCTATTCAAATAGTCGAAAATACCCTTGTGCATTGGGATCGGAAGATATATGGATTCAGTTCACGTCCTGGTTTTTACTTATTTTTACACAATTCCTATTCGTGAGATGGTTGCTTTTACGAGAACTCAAAATTAATACCATCGTCAATGCTTTAATATGAATTTTTAAAGGATAGCTTAAATGTTGACTATATTACATACTAGCGGGTATAACCCGGCCTTGCCCGTGGAACGTATGTTAAAAATCAACGTTCTCAAAAAGCTTTGAAAATGATTTTGAAACTTATCAGACGGTAAACAAACAATTTTCATAGAAACGTTTTCCGCCAATTTACCAATGTTACGGGTGGAATTTCTCAAATCGCTAAAATACGTATTTATTAAGTTCTTATGTAGAGCTTTGAAAATAAGTTTGAAGCAAATCGGACACAACTTAAAACTTCGCCCAAAAAATCTTTAAATTGCATTCCCTCCGAAGAAGTTTGAATTCTGCGAAAAGTGTGAAACACGTCTCAAATGATTTTTCTTATAGATCTCTGAAAATGAATTTGAGCGCGAAACGTCACCCACCAAATCTTTGACCTCCATTTCCACCAAGGAGGAACGGATTTTCCTAAAAGTGTGAAACACCCCTCAAATGAATTTGAACAAAGATCTTTGAACATAAGTTTGAGGCCGATCGGATGGTAAACAAAAAAGTTACATACAAACGTTTTTCGCGATTTTTCCACACTTGTGGGTGGAATTTCCCGAAACCCCGTCTTAACGTGCACCTACATCACATAAGGTAGCTACAGTGAAAATTTCAGCTTCCTAGCTCTTACGGTTTGGGCTGTGCGTTGATCACCAATCAGTCAGTCAGTCAGTCAGTCAGTCAGTCAGTCAGTCAGTCAGTCAGTCAGTCAGTCAGGACAAACAGTTTTATATATAGAGATGAAAATTACAAAAATAAAAAAGTCTCTTTTAGAATAAAATCATGTTGATCAGAAATTAAAATTACGATCGGTGGATGATATTGTTAAACAAAAAAATAATACGCTTTGAGTTGAAGAACCATGGAATTTTAGTGGAAGATTTATGAAATGAATTGGAAAAATTAATGATTAACTAATAAGTACACGTATGTTTACAATTTTGAAATAAAATAAAAACACAAAAACAGAGCCAACAAATAGTTTTCTAACTTTTAAAATACCGACATACAATTGGATAAAAAACAACAATTTGATTGGAATTTATCTAAGAAACGAATAAAGTTCTAAAGCGCTACGCTTCGTATTCTTGCGCTCTTCCTTTTTTTCCAAGGCTTTCAGTTTGTCGGTGGGATAAAATTCCCAAACCGAGAAGGACTCATCCAGGCCAGCCGCGGCGAGCTTAGTGCCATCCGGACTCCACATCATAAACAGTGCTCCTCTGTCCTGATGCGTCAAAATATCAACAACACGGTTCAATGACGATAGCACCAAGATCTCACAGTACGTACAACCGTTTTCATCTAGAAAATGTTGGTTTTCAAATAAATGAGTTTTGCGAAATTGGCCGAAACCTTACCACGTTTATAAATGTTGACCAGCAACTCGCCCGTGATCTTACTAAAGTTGATCGAGTTGATTAAAATCTTCTCATCCCCCCGCTGATAATAAGCAACAATTTCCCGGCGCGCCACATGAAATATGTAAATCGATGACCGTCGTTTTTCCGCTGCGAAAAAGGTTTACATTTTCAGATTATAATATCAAATTATTTTAAATACGTATCTACTCACAAATGGCCAACTCGTTGGCCAGCCAAGGATGCCAGTCAAAGACAATGCCGCCCGCCTTGGCACCCAAGCGCAAGATCACCTTATATAGCGAGCCATCGAATATGTATATATGTCCCTGGACATCGGCTGTGGCCAAGTAGCGTCTCGTCGGCGAGAAACGCATGCAACAGATTTTATTCGTATGCTTACGCAAAACGTGCACTATGGTCATCGTCAGGAAGTTCAGTACTATAATTAAGCCGCATTTCGTGCCGCAGACAATCTGGTCTTTCGCCTCCATCCATTCAATGCAACATATCGACTCGATAGATCTTGGCAGATATTTGCCATCGGCTACTAGAAACTCGTTTCGTGACTGCACTAGCCAAAGCTCTAAAACTGAAGAGCGAGCATTTTAAAGGACACACATTAAGTATTATAAATCAGTTGATCTATTGATCTACCTACCGGGATTTTCACCATCCATACAGCCAATGGCAAGGTATCTGCCATTTGGCGAATATTTTACGGCACTTGTCCGCTCCACATTGAATATCATGCTGGTATCATTCTTATTGCGCCAGATGATCAGGTTTTCGCCAAACGAGAGGGCCATTTGACCGTTAGTCGACCAGTCCATCATATTATGATCTAAAATGGAAATAGGCGAGTTATGTGCTCAAACTGAGTCGAATACTTTTTGTCTATATACCGAAGGATATGCACAGCTCGGGCATTTCGTTGGTGGCCGTGGAAACCGCCAACGGGCGGATGCGTGGCTTGCAGGGCCAATCTCCGTCGATTTTCGGCTTGCGCGCCTTGGAGTATTTACTTTGCATATTGCTGAACTGGAGCAAGCGACCCTCGTGTACATTGAATACATTATTTATGGCGGACACGAAGCTGGCCTGCCGCCAATAGCTCGATGATTGTGTTAGATTCTAAAAAGAAAAACAGGCACAACAGATTTTAAGGCAAATACCTGAGCTATTTCGAAGTGCTCACAATTTTCAGAAGATCCTGCTCTTTCGTCTTGCCCAGATATTTCAGATTATAATCAATGCTCTCAGACTTAAATCGTTTGGGTATAAATCGATCGCCAAAGGTGAATTCCGGGCTGGTTTGTCGCTTGTTCTAGTTAAAGAATTCTAATTAAAAGTTTTGTTTTATCAGAATCGTTTACCCGTTATTGCACCTGGTAGACTTCATGTTGCCAATCGAGACGACGCCCTTTCACAAAGGAGCGCACGTCTTTTTTGTCCATCGGACATTTTTTACTTAAACGTTCACACACATCCATAACGAAGACTAACATTCAACTAATGCACTTTTTTCGTCAGCGCCATATTTATTTTCGATTCTCTAAGTCTTTGATTTGGCTGCGACTCAACTAACTGTAATCATTCTCTCCAAGTTTCTTTGAATACCCTTCCTGAGGGTATGCTGGACTTGTCAGTGAAAGGTTTACTTATTGCTTCATTTAAGTTTTCCTTTCATATCTATATATTATTTCTTCTTGTTTATTATAAGCGCAACAAAATTAAATTATAATAGATAACAATCTTTTGGAATTGGCAGTTAAACTTAGTATTTAAAAATTTGTATTATTTTAAATTTCCTTAAACTCAACATTGCTCATGGAATACATACTCTATCTGTGAGTTCTCTTTGCAGATTATTATTGACTGAGCCGCGTGGCCCACTTATTGCCACAGGTCGGGCAATTGGAGCGAGTGCGCAAATACTTTCGTATGCAATCTCTATGGATTTTCCTGCCACAGTCGGAGCACTTGATGTCCCAGAGCACCAGCTGCTTGCAGAGAGCACATTCCTTTATCGTATCCGCGTAGTTGGATCGCAAATAGAACTCGAACTCTACGATGCTGCGTGGACCCAAATAGAGTCTGTCGTCCGCTTTGAGGAAGTAGCCCATCTCGGTCCAGAGCTGGAGCAGTGCCTGCATGCGGAGCTTCTTGGGCGGTTTCGTAGATCCCTTAAAGTCCAGATCAGAATATGCCTCGTTCCACGCAATGTGACAATCCTCCTGCTGACCCAATTTGTCCAATAAATTCGAAAAATACAGGCATTCCTCAGCTGTGAGTCCCGGATGATTCTGTCTATCGGGCGTAGCGTCCGTTATGGCAAACACCAAATATTCCTTGCCCGTTATGGGATGTTTCATAAAGGTCAAGGATTGACTGAGCTCCCTTATAGTTCCTTCGATATCCTTAACGAATTCGTGCAGAGCCTCAATATTCGCGGGTTTTTTAACTTTATGATGCTTGCAGAGCGGAATTAATATCTTATCAATTTGATCATGATCAAGGCAGCTGTGATTTAAGCAGGCGCGTAAAAATGCTCGCTTTACCATATCCATTATACCTTTTAATTAATAGTTTTCTATTTTGTTAACATTAAACGATTGTTAAATTTGCAGACTTGTTAACCTACATAAATAAAGCCACGCGCCTAGCGAGGGCTGCAATAGTATCGATATGCAACATAGGTCATTATCACATAGGTCCGTTAACATGTTTCTTTGTTATAAACAATCAAATTATTAAATATTAAATGAAAGGTTTTTATGGTAATTGTCTTTTAAAATTTCTATAAAATATTTCTCTCGCTTTACAGCAAAGAAACACCGCATAACGTTTTTATTGACAACTCTAGAAGGGAGGTTCGTACCAAGCTTAAAACGATAAGTAACTATCGATATATGGTCAGCTATTGCGTTACGAAGGCGGCAAGTTTAAATGACCAGAAATTGGAAATACTTGGAATTGGAAATTCATGGAAACATACCACATTTCAATATTTTTAGAAAAACAGCACTTCATAGTCATTTATTTGTTTTATTGATTTGAAACTTACAAATTAATAGCACAACAATTAATATTTTCAATGTCTATAAGTTTTTCTTTAAATAAAATAATGTATGCATTAATAAAATGTTCAATAGACAGAATATTGAATATTAAAACCGAATATCCTTACATTTGTGTATCTTTATCGTGCAAACACCGCGAATTACACATTTAATATACATGAACAAAATATATATGTTAATGTATTGCAAAATTTTGTATAATTTTAAAACGCAAATACATATCTAAAGCAGTTTAAAATATATTTATTTACACTAATTATTGTTCGGCAATTTCGAAAGCATTATCTATGTTTTAATAGTATGTCAATAGAAATGTAAAACTACGGTTAAAAAAAAAAAGAACAGAAGGGTTTTTTTCTATAGTTCCTATAACTTCTTGCCATAAAATCCTAATAGCCTGATTCTCGTTGATACCGGACTTTGAACATGCTCCAGGATTTCCATCTAAACATTTGTGTTTTGGTACGATACGATTTTGAAGAACAGTTTTATAATTTTTAAAATGTATAAATATTTGATTTTCAGTTGCAATTAAATGTAGCAGCGGTTTCAAATAAAAAGAAAGGGAATATAATAAAGCTATGAGTATTTTATTTTATATTAAAATTTTACACATTTGCAATTTTGTGTTTCCATGTTAATTACAGCTTAGGGTAAAATTATTTATATATCCCTTCATGGAAAAAGAAAAATAATTATTCTAGGTAATTAAATAATATAAACAATTATGTAAATTAATTTGAAAACACCTTAATCACAAGAATCAATATTAAACTTTTAACAAAATGATCAATAAACTAAATCATAGACTTTATTTCACTTTTAACAAAATGATCATTAAACTAACTCATAGACTGATAACTAGAATCCAAATCACAATGTCTTAAGAACTAAAAGAAAATTCCAAAATAAAAATCTAATTTGTACGCATTAAATTTTTCATTTTGATTGAGACCAATTGCATAAATATGTATGTAGCAACAAATCAACTTAGATATGAACATTTCCATGTTCGCCTGTAACCTATAAGAAGAAATTTATAAAATAAATTCCAAGATAAATAACATGTAAGAAATCAAAATAATTGTCGTTAACTGAAACTAAGCTTGCATACAATAATAGATAAATAGAAGAATGTAAGCTAAATAAATGAAAATGAACTTATAATTGTATACTTACATGGTTAGTCGCATGTTAGGTTCTAAGAAATTAGATTGTGAGATACATAAACATAAATAATAATTATAAAATACAAAAAAAGCCTCTTCAATATTGTGCGAGTGCCTTAAAAAGCTACCAATACGTATAAATTCCCAAGCAGCCAACCTAAAGGTAATTGGGAAATACCCTAAAACCGGATTTTTTCTAAGTCTGGCAATGGGATTACAACAAACCGGCAGCGTCTCCAGCAGCGTGGGCCTGGAGTGCGTCAGCAGCGGCTTCATGTATCTGCAAAATACCCAGGCTTGTACTCCTACTCTGTTGCAATTGACTTATAGCTACTTACTTGGTGTCAAAGTTGCCCCAAATCCGCGCCAGAATCGCCTTCTCGTGGCTGTTGCGTCGCCGTCCGCCAGCTGCTATTGTTGCAGTCGCCGCATTGCCATCCAGCGGCGTATCCAGATTCGAGTCGGCGCCACTTGAAAGGCGTGTCTTGCCACGCCCACCGACGGCGCCGCCACCGCCGCCTTCCACGTCCTGCAAATAGCCATCAGACTGAACAAATTTCAACGATACAAAATTAGCGCTTTATGTATGTGTATAAATGTGTTTTACTAAAAGTACCAGCACCAAAATAAAATGCTTATAAAAAACTTAAAAGAACTAAAAAAAAATTGAAAAACTTAATTCTCTAAATGTGTGTGTGTGTGTGTGTGTGTGTGTGTGTGTTAGTGTTATTTGCGAACAAAGGACGAGGGAGAAGCATACATAAATTTGCAATTGAATGGAATTATTTGTCAACGTACCGGAGCCGAATGTGAATTATCCATGGAATTGTAAACCTTTTTTTTTTTTTTTGGTTTGTTTTGATAGATGGAAAATGGCGTGAATTGCGCAAAATTGTACAAAATAAATAGGTTAGAGAATACGTTTTTAATGTATGACCAAAAACAGAATCAGAAATGCATTTCAAATCAAAACAAATGCCCTTCAGTTTGCGATTAAACTACTCGTTAATTTTAATATGCAGAAGAGACATCTCCTTTAAAGAACAGGCCCGTTGGCCATCGGAAGATAGTATCTAGGTTTTCGACCGATTTTAGGACTCTGAATTCCCAGATTAGAGGTTAGGGCAAAACGGTTTAGATTCAAGCTAATCCCTTTCTATTCAAATAGTCGAAAATACCCTTGTGCATTGGGATCGGAAGATATATGGATTCAGTTCACGTCCTGGTTTTTACTTATTTTTACACAATTCCTATTCGTGAGATGGTTGCTTTTACGAGAACTCAAAATTAATACCATCGTCAATGCTTTAATATGAATTTTTAAAGGATAGCTTAAATGTTGACTATATTACATACTAGCGGGTATAACCCGGCCTTGCCCGTGGAACGTATGTTAAAAATCAACGTTCTCAAAAAGCTTTGAAAATGATTTTGAAACTTATCAGACGGTAAACAAACAATTTTCATAGAAACGTTTTCCGCCAATTTACCAATGTTACGGGTGGAATTTCTCAAATCGCTAAAATACGTATTTATTAAGTTCTTATGTAGAGCTTTGAAAATAAGTTTGAAGCAAATCGGACACAACTTAAAACTTCGCCCAAAAAATCTTTAAATTGCATTCCCTCCGAAGAAGTTTGAATTCTGCGAAAAGTGTGAAACACGTCTCAAATGATTTTTCTTATAGATCTCTGAAAATGAATTTGAGCGCGAAACGTCACCCACCAAATCTTTGACCTCCATTTCCACCAAGGAGGAACGGATTTTCCTAAAAGTGTGAAACACCCCTCAAATGAATTTGAACAAAGATCTTTGAACATAAGTTTGAGGCCGATCGGATGGTAAACAAAAAAGTTACATACAAACGTTTTTCGCGATTTTTCCACACTTGTGGGTGGAATTTCCCGAAACCCCGTCTTAACGTGCACCTACATCACATAAGGTAGCTACAGTGAAAATTTCAGCTTCCTAGCTCTTACGGTTTGGGCTGTGCGTTGATCACCAATCAGTCAGTCAGTCAGGACAAACAGTTTTATATATAGAGATGAAAATTACAAAAATAAAAAAGTCTCTTTTTGAATAAAATCATATTGATCAGAAATTAAAATTACGATCGGTGGATGATATTGTTAAACAAAAAAATAATACGCTTTGAGTTGAAGAACCATGGAATTTTAGTGGAAGATTTATGAAATGAATTGGAAAAATTAATGATTAACTAATAAGTACACGTATGTTTACAATTTTGAAATAAAATAAAAACACAAAAACAGAGCCAACAAATAGTTTTCTAACTTTTAAAATACCGACATACAATTGGATAAAAAACAACAATTTGATTGGAATTTATCTAAGAAACGAATAAAGTTCTAAAGCGCTACGCTTCGTATTTTTGCGCTCTTCCTTTTTTTCCAAGGCTTTCAGTTTGTCGGTGGGATAAAATTCCCAAACCGAGAAGGACTCATCCAGGCCAGCCGCGGCGAGCTTAGTGCCATCCGGACTCCACATCATAAACAGTGCTCCTCTGTCCTGATGCGTCAAAATATCAACAACACGGTTCAATGACGATAGCACCAAGATCTCACAGTACGTACAACCGTTTTCATCTAGAAAATGTTGGTTTTCAAATAAATGAGTTTTGCGAAATTGGCCGAAACCTTACCACGTTTATAAATGTTGACCAGCAACTCGCCCGTGATCTTACTAAAGTTGATCGAGTTGATTAAAATCTTCTCATCCCCCCGCTGATAATAAGCAACAATTTCCCGGCGCGCCACATGAAATATGTAAATCGATGACCGTCGTTTTTCCGCTGCGAAAAAGGTTTACATTTTCAGATTATAATATCAAATTATTTTAAATACGTATCTACTCACAAATGGCCAACTCGTTGGCCAGCCAAGGATGCCAGTCAAAGACAATGCCGCCCGCCTTGGCACCCAAGCGCAAGATCACCTTATATAGCGAGCCATCGAATATGTATATATGTCCCTGGACATCGGCTGTGGCCAAGTAGCGTCTCGTCGGCGAGAAACGCATGCAACAGATTTTATTCGTATGCTTACGCAAAACGTGCACTATGGTCATCGTCAGGAAGTTCAGTACTATAATTAAGCCGCATTTCGTGCCGCAGACAATCTCATCTTTCGCCTCCATCCATTCAATGCAACATATCGACTCGATAGATCTTGGCAGATATTTGCCATCGGCTACTACAAACTCGTTTTGTGACTGCACTAGCCAAAGCTCTAAAACTGAAGAGCGAGCATTTTAAAGGACACACATTAAGTATTATAAATCAGTTGATCTATTGATCTACCTACCGGGATTTTCACCATCCATACAGCCAATGGCAAGGTATCTGCCATTTGGCGAATATTTTACGGCACTTGTCCGCTCCACATTGAATATCATGCTGGTATCATTCTTATTGCGCCAGATGATCAGGTTTTCGCCAAACGAGAGGGCCATTTGACCGTTAGTCGACCAGTCCATCATATTATGATCTAAAATGGAAATAGGCGAGTTATGTGCTCAAACTGAGTCGAATACTTTTTGTCTATGTACCGAAGGGTCTGCACAGCTCGGGCATTTCGTTGGTGGCCGTGGGAAACGCCAACGGGCGGATGCGTGGCTTGCAGGGCCAATCTCCGTCGATTTTCGGCTTGCGCGCCTTGGAGTATTTACTTTGCATATTGCTGAACTGGAGCAAGCGACCCTCGTGTACATTGAATACATTATTTATGGCGGACACGAAGCTGGCCTGCCGCCAATAGCTCGATGATTGTGTTAGATTCTAAAAAGAAAAACAGGCACAACAGATTTTAAGGCAAATACCTGAGCTATTTCGAAGTGCTCACAATTTTCAGAAGATCCTGCTCTTTCGTCTTGCCCAGATATTTCAGATTATAATCAATGCTCTCAGACTTAAATCGTTTGGGTATAAATCGATCGCCAAAGGTGAATTCCGGGCTGGTTTGTCGCTTGTTCTAGTTAAAGAATTCTAATTAAAAGTTTTGTTTTATCAGAATCGTTTACCCGTTATTGCACCTGGTAGACTTCATGTTGCCAATCGAGACGACGCCCTTTCACAAAGGAGCGCACGTCTTTTTTGTCCATCGGACATTTTTTACTTAAACGTTCACACACATCCATAACGAAGACTAACATGCAACTAATGCACTTTTTTCGTCAGCGCCATATTTATTTTCGATTCTCTAAGTCTTTGATTTGGCTGCGACTCAACTAACTGTAATCATTCTCTCCAAGTTTCTTTGAATACCCTTCCTGAGGGTATGCTGGACTTGTCAGTGAAAGGTTTACTTATTGCTTCATTTAAGTTTTCCTTTCATATCTATATATTATTTCTTCTTGTTTATTATAAGCGAAACAAAATTAAATTATAATAGATAACAATCTTTTGGAATTGGCAGTTAAACTTAGTATTTAAAAATTTGTATTATTTTAAATTTCTTTAAACTGAACATTGCTCATGGAATACGTACTCTATCTGCAGATTATTATTTACTGAGCCGCGTGGCCCACTTATTGCCACAGGTCGGGCAATTGGAGCGAGTGCGCAAATACTTTCGTATGCAATCTCTATGGATTTTCCTGCCACAGTCGGAGCACTTGATGTCCCAGAGCACCAGCTGCTTGCAGAGAGCACATTCCTTTATCGTATCCGCGTAGTTGGATCGCAAATAGAACTCGAACTCTACGATGCTGCGTGGACCCAAATAGAGTCTGTCGTCCGCTTTGAGGAAGTAGCCCATCTCGGTCCAGAGCTGGAGCAGTGCCTGCATGCGGAGCTTCTTGGGCGGTTTCGTAGATCCCTTAAAGTCCAGATCAGAATATGCCTCGTTCCACGCAATGTGACAATCCTCCTGCTGACCCAATTTGTCCAATAAATTCGAAAAATACAGGCATTCCTCAGCTGTGAGTCCCGGATGATTCTGTCTATCGGGCGTAGCGTCCGTTATGGCAAACACCAAATATTCCTTGCCCGTTATGGGATGTTTCATAAAGGTCAAGGATTGACTGAGCTCCCTTATAGTTCCTTCGATATCCTTAACGAATTCGTGCAGAGCCTCAATATTCGCGGGTTTTTTAACTTTATGATGCTTGCAGAGCGGAATTAATATCTTATCAATTTGATCATGATCAAGGCAGCTGTGATTTAAGCAGGCGCGTAAAAATGCTCGCTTTACCATATCCATTATACCTTTTAATTAATAGTTTTCTATTTTGTTAACATTAAAAGATTGTTAAATTTGCAGACTTGTTAAACTACACAAATAAAGCGACGCGCCTAGCGAGGGCTGCAATAGTATCGATATGCAACTAGTACGCTGACTATCGAGCAAAATTTATCACATAGGTCCGTTAACATGTTTCTTTGTTATAAACAATCAAATTATTAAATATTAAATGAAAGGTTTTTATGGTAATTGTCTTTTAAAATTTCTATAATTTCGCTTTACAGCAAAGAAACACCGCATAACGTTTTTATTGACAACTCTAGAAGGGAGGTTCGTACCAAGCTTAAAACGATAAGTAACTATCGATATATGGTCAGCTATTGCGTTACGAAGGCGGCAAGTTTAAATGACCAGAAATTGGAAATACTTGAAAATTCATGGAAACATACCACATTTCAATATTTTTAGAAAAACAGCACTTCATAGTCATTTATTTGTTTTATTGATTTGAAACTTACAAATTAATAGCACAACAATTAATATTTTCAATGTCTATAAGTTTTTCTTTAAATAAAATAATGTATGCATTAATAAAATGTTCAATAGACAGAATATTGAATATTAAAACCGAATATCCTTAAATTTGTGTATCTTTATCGTGCAAACACCGCGAATTACACATTTAATATACATGAACAAAATATATATGTTAATGTATTGCAAAATTTTGTATAATTTTAAAACGCAAATACATATCTAAAGCAGTTTAAAATATATTTATTTACACTAATTATTGTTCGGCAATTTCGAAAGCATTATCTATGTTTTAATAGTATGTCAATAGAAATGTAAAACTACGGTTAAAAAAAAAAGAACAGAAGGGTTTTTTTCTATAGTTCCTATAACTTCTTGCCATAAAATCCTAATAGCCTGATTCTCGTTGATACCGGACTTTGAACATGCTCCAGGATTTCCATCTAAACATTTGTGTTTTGGTACGATACGATTTTGAAGAACAGTTTTATAATTTTTAAAATGTATAAATATTTGATTTTCAGTTGCAATTAAATGTAGCAGCGGTTTCAAATAAAAAGAAAGGGAATATAATAAAGCTATGAGTATTTTATTTTATATTAAAATTTTACACATTTGCAATTTTGTGTTTCCATGTTAATTACAGCTTAGGGTAAAATTATTTATATATCCCTTCATGGAAAAAGAAAAATAATTATTCTAGGTAATTAAATAATATAAACAATTATGTAAATTAATTTGAAAACACCTTAATCACAAGAATCAATATTAAACTTTTAACAAAATGATCAATAAACTAAATCATAGACTTTATTTCACTTTTAACAAAATGATCATTAAACTAACTCATAGACTGATAACTAGAATCCAAATCACAATGTCTTAAGAACTAAAAGAAAATTCCAAAATAAAAATCTAATTTGTACGCATTAAATTTTTCATTTTGATTGAGACCAATTGCATAAATATGTATGTAGCAACAAATCAACTTAGATATGAACATTTCCATGTTCGCCTGTAACCTATAAGAAGAAATTTATAAAATAAATTCCAAGATAAATAACATGTAAGAAATCAAAATAATTGTCGTTAACTGAAACTAAGCTTGCATACAATAATAGATAAATAGAAGAATGTAAGCTAAATAAATGAAAATTAACTTATAATTGTATACTTACATGGTTAGTCGCATGTTAGGTTCTAAGAAATTAGATTGTGAGATACATAAACATAAATAATAATTATAAAATACAAAAAAAGCCTCTTCAATATTGTGCGAGTGCCTTAAAAAGCTACCAATACGTATAAATTCCCAAGCAGCCAACCTAAAGGTAATTGGGAAATACCCTAAAACCGGATTTTTTCTAATATATTTGTGCGATCGGACAGGCCGACAACATACGATCGTTTATCACGGGGTGTTACCAAGTCTTGTTGTTTGCTTAGTTCTCAGTAATGTTCGTAAATCAAATAAATCAATTTAAAAACAAATAAAAAATGGACAAATTGCAAAAGCAAAATAATCGAAATATTTGAATAATCGAAATTTGAATAATAGACGAATTTGTTTCATTTGTTCTGTTAAATTCGATTTAGGGTTAATAAATACGTTTCGTTTTCGAGAGATTACATAAAATTATTGGTAACCAAGCTGAGTTCGTTTGCAATGTGATTAGTTTCATTTAATATATTTGACTATTGTTTTAATATGTTTAGTTTATGCAATCGTTATGGAATTGTATAAGTATGTGTGGTTGTTGTTTCAGTTGGAGGAGCAGATGGTAACCGTTAAACGGAATAATTAAATGGTTAAAAGTCCGCATGAGTTGTTTATTTGTTAGATGATTTGAGGAAAGATAGAAAGAAAGATGCCGCAGCAAATAAATAAATTATTATTTTCGCTGAGAAAGTTGTTACATTTTGCATTTTGTTTGTTTTGTATGTACTTATATATTTTGGTTAGCCATGCAGTTAAACAGTATGTAATATTAACAAAAATAATATACAATAATAATATATTAAGACTAGAAATCGCTTGGCCTATTTAAATAATATATAATTATTTAATTATAGTTAAACAACACAATAATAATGGGAGACAAAATAAAAAATTCCGTTTTTAAAACGTTTCTTGTTTGGTTGTTTGTACAAAATTAACAGTTAAATTAAATTTAATTAAAAAGTTAACGAATCACAATTTTGTTATGCTACATAAACAATACATACATATATATAAATATATATATATGTATATATTTTTATGCATAGTAAGTAATTGTTGCAGTTGGTAGTATAAGTTTCGATATAAATCTCGCTTATAACAATGCGTCTACTTGGCCAAAATATCTAGTTAGACACTGTTGTTCTTCGGTTTTTGTATTGTTATTGGTTTGGTTAGTTGCTCTTTCTACATGGTATTAGTCTTTGGTTTGGTGCTTCATTCAAGATTTCTGTAGCTAGCAAGTAGGTTCTGAGTATCGCCCATGTACCGAATACTTACACGATTTATCGAGTTGCGACGCCCTCCGCCGAGGCTATCCTGGCTGAGCCCATTGCCAGTATCGTTGTCAATGCAGATATCCGAGTCGGAGTCGACTCGTCGAAACTCGCTGCCATCCTGTAAAGCAAATGTGTAAAACTTAGCGCTGATTGCGACAACTATTCAGAGTCCACCACGTACCTGCGTCAGCTGCTGCGTGGTGGTCAGCAGTCTGGCAATGGGATTACAACAAACCGGCAGCGTCTCCAGCAGCGTGGGCCTGGAGTGCGTCAGCAGCGGCTTCATGTATCTGCAAAATACCCAGGCTTGTACTCCTACTCTGTTGCAATTGACTTAATGCTACTTACTTGGTGTCAAAGTTGCCCCAAATCCGCGCCAGAATCGCCTTCTCGTGGCTGTTGCGTCGCCGTCCGCCAGCTGCTATTGTTGCAGTCGCCGCATTGCCATCCAGCGGCGTATCCAG
>JAWNPB010000327.1:0-13898 GCA_035045355.1 Drosophila lacicola | reverse complement strand
GTCGAAATTTCCCAACCCCATAACTCGGTCAAATCTTATCCGATTTTCATGAGGTTTGGCTTGTAGTTCATGGTTTAGCCTCTAAATCAACTTGGCATCCAAATCAGATCTTTGAGAGAATTTATTTTATTCGTAGCACGGTCAAGGCCGGAGAATACCCGCTAGTTCATATATAAGCTATTAATATTCATTATCATTTGGCTTTACAGTGAAGCCGGAGCAGCCGCCCATACGCCACTCCCACATACTGGCGATGCTGGTGCGTGCTCTGGTCTATGCCAAACAGTATCCGGAGGCAGGGCGAGCACTCAAGGAGCTGGCCGTCAAGGATAACTCGTGGAGCGCCTCGGGCTTGGTGGACAGGGCGCTGGTTCAGCGCGTTGCCAAGGAATGCGATTTGGATTTTGATCTGATTTGGAACTCGGGACGCCAAGTGACCGCCTCGACAACAGGAACGGCAACAGCAGCCACCACAATATCAATGACAACAACAACAACAACAACAACCACGGCAAACACAACGAACAGCGATGACGAGGCAGATGACGAGGAAATCAGGGAAGAGCTGCACTGAACTGGCAACAATTCAAAGCTCTCAGCCAGCAATAGCTATGAGTAATGAGAGGAAGCTACGATAATCTATAAATCAAGCTATGACCAACCCACAACAAATCAACTAAAAGGTATCTTTTTATAGTTTCCCAAGAAAGCAGTTAATATTTTTTTAAACCAAAGTTCACTTTCACAAATGGAGAGTGATTCCTAAAGTCCGATTTAGCTTGGGATCGAATTTTTCCTTAAAGAGCTCAACTAAAATGTGTTTATCAAAATTATATCAAATTTAGCCAATATATACATACATATATTGGGCTTGATAATACTTATCTGTGAGCTTTTCAAGAACTAACTCTCTTATTGACCTACTGTTCCAATCTAAATAACTAAAATGATTAATCAGAATGTTTGGTTGAGTTATCTCTCAGAGCACAGTCTCTCCTAGAAACCCCCTAATTTTTTACTAGTCATTCCTATCACAGCTAGACAATATTGTAATCAGTTCCGGCCCGCCTTAGCATACGTACTATGTAGTTCCCACAGTAAAAAACCTAGCATATAAATCAATTTGCATTAAGATTTCCTTCACTGAGAGCTGAGTTCTCATGGGTAAATCTGGGCATATGCTCAATATTTCAATCGGCAATACATTGAGAGATTGCAGAGATCTGCTCAAATGTATTACACATAATGTAAGCAGAACAATAATAGCCGCCGCGAGATTATAATGAGTGTCATGTAGAACAACTATAATTTACGCTAGCCCAAGTTATGAATGAGCAATCGGAATATCTAAAGATTACATAAAGCTTTCAATAGCTTTACCAATACAAAGAAAAAACACACGCCAAAAACAATGCATACCTAAACAATCAGATTATGAATGAAAAATCTGACGTATAGTAAAAGCTCGCTACGTATAGAAATCGTATCTCGTATCTCCCCCACGAAAAAGCCAAAATAAATACAATATCTGCGGCGCCTGGTGGGCATGCTAGAAGAAGAAGAAGAGAAGTGAAGGGCTCGTGGCGTAGTCTGCGGCATGAATCACATGTATTAAATGCGTCCGCGTCCTCAACTATGAAATCAGAATTGTTTCTCGGAATTACGAGCTCAATTCAAATAATTTCAATAGAGCAATCGTCTATTTGTTGCGCGTTCCCATCCAAAAAACACGAATTGTATACACAATGAAAAATTGAAAAATCAAGTTTTCAAAACAAGTAGAAACTTTGGTAAAATGCGGTCAAGCTTTAAGTTTATTTAACTTAAGAGAGAACTTTCCGAAAAGCGCGACTTTAGGACTTGAATACTACTCGAATTAATAAATATTATTCTAGCATTTAGAATGTTTTACGCTTATTTCAAGTTTGCAAAGGGTCGTTAATTTTTTAACATTAAGTCGAGTATGATTCATGCTTAAATGATGAGTATTCTAGAATTTATCGTATTTGAGCTATGCTTCATATAAGAATTTGCTAGACTGAATCGTACTTAAGTTAAGCTTGAGTTAAGAAGATCGACTTATACTTGAATAAGTATGAATGAAAGCTCGGGTTAATTGGAATTTAGACCTTTTTCTTTAGTGTAATAGTAGCAGTCGACGCCGCAGTCGCAGTCGACGTCGACGTTGTGATCGTATTTTGTGGCGCTCGGAAGCTTTGGTGCGCTCCGTATTTGGACGCGTAATGCGCGATTCCCATGAATGAGCCAGATCAAAAACAAGCGACGGCCAGTCGGTGTCTTCGATCCGCAAAGGCGACACCAACATGGTCCAAAAAACCAAAAAAAAAAAAAAAACAATTTCGAACGCCGCCAAATCATAGTATTAGTCGCAAGAGTCATGCAGCTCTTCCAGGAACTATGACGAGCCAAAGTGAGAGCAGCGAGCGAGCGAGCGAAATGAATGAATGAATGAATTTATTTAACAGACAACGAAACGACCTTACCTACTCTCCCCACGCCCGGCCGCAGCCTTGCTCAAGCTGTAGTTGAGAAACCTGTGCCTGGGGAACTCCATGACACGTTCTCCAAATTTGTTTGTTTGTCCGCCCGCTTTGCTTGCGCTGCGAGTGACTCATCCGGCCGACGTCCACAACTAACGACGTCATATGCCAGTGAGCGAGATAACGGAGAGCTTTTGTATACATTTTTTCGCGATCCCCCTAGCGAATGGCATGCAAAAACCGGTTGGCCATGCGCGGCAGGCAGCTAATTGAGCATCGGGCAGGCGCTTGTTTCTCTTTTCTTTTCTGTTTCTTTCGGAGAGCAGCAGCTGAGAGCGGCGACGCGCGAGCGTGAGCTTTTTTGACGCGTTGATTTCGTCACGACTTTATCGTGGTTCAATTTTGCCGATCATTAACTTGTCATACGCGAACCTGTGCGGATGCTTGTTCCGTTCAGCGATTAAAGTTCGCTACGTAACGGTTATTGCGATAGAATTTTCCACAGCGTTTTTCACTGTGCAAACTGGACTTTTATTTCAATTAAAAAATTTCCTAAGCACCACGACTTAGGTGCGCGTGTTTGAAAAAAAAAGAAATAAAAATAAAAAATATAATATAGTGTGAATCACCGCGTCGTCGGTTTTTTGAATCCTAAATCCGTTTTGCAAGCGGACTTTGGCGCGTGTGTTTTTCCAGCATCATGATCGGCTCAAAGAAAATTGTGATAAATACATAAAACTGCAGCTGAGATCGTGGCAGTGTTCAAGTGCTTGAGTGTGTCCTCAGTTCCCTATGGCCATTTTGAGCAGTTGTTACCAAAGTGTTAAGCCAAGCCCAGCCATAGACAGGTGGCCGGTGCAGGTGTCGAGCTTTAATGCCATGCACCAAGATGCCCGACCCAAAGGTGTCGGTGCATCCCCCCCCAAAGCAACAGCGACAACAACTGCAGCGGCAGCGGCAGCGCTGGATGCTTCGCCGGCGGCGGAAGAGGCAGCTGCTCGTCCGCGACGACGTCGACGTCGCTGCAGCAGCAACAGCAGCAGCACAAGTACAAGCACATCCTCCGACTCGGACTCGGACTCGAACTCGGATTCCAGCAGCTCCAGCAGCAGCTCCAGCGGGCGCAGCTCCCGCCTGCCCGCGCCGCTGCAATTACCGCTGCCGCTGGCTGCCAGCAACTCCCCGCCGTCACCTATTCCAACACAGGACTCCGATACGGAGAGCGAGCCGGGCACGCCGGTGGTGGTGCCGGTGGATCCGCATGCCTGGACCACCGAGGACATTGCCAGCTGGGTGAAGTGGCTGACGCGCAAATTCAAAATCGAACCGGAGCCGGACATCACCCGCTTTCCCAAAGATGGCAACGAGCTCTGCCAGCTGAGTCGCGCCGATTTCTGGGTCTGTGCCGGCTCCCGGCGCGGCGGCATACTCCTGGCCAAGCACTTCGCCTTCAGCCTGTACCATGCCACCGGCAGGGAGACGAGTCCCATGCTCAACGAGAACGAGCCAAGTAAGTAAAAGGCCCTAATCTATTTCCACATAAATCTGATGTGTGCGTCCAGATTGAGAGCTGCTTGTAATTGGCAGCACGTCGTATTCCCAGCGGCACGTTTAACGGTCAAGCAATCAACGGCCAAGCTCACCTCCTGGTCGAGTGTGTGTCCTTCTTTGTGGTCTCGTTCGGGCATCAATTGAATCCTTTCGACTTAATGCCAACTGATTAAGATGTGAAGGCGCCGATAGAAACGTAACTTATGTCCTGCATTGATTGTTTTCCACACCCAATCTCCCCCACATCCCAGCCTCACCCAAAGAAATTCCCTGCTATTGATAAAGGCGTGAAATTAATGGCGGGTGGGAATTGGGCATGGGGCGAGGGGCGAGGGGCGTGGGCATGTGGGGCAGCCCGTGTGTAGACAAAGCCAAATCCAGCTTCGACTATTTCTATATACTATTTAATTATAGCCAAGCAGTACAGTGGTCCCTCGTTAATTAGAACTTATCGATTTTATAAATATCCAAAAACTATCCTTGTTTTTAATGCATTTTAACACGTATTAAAATTTTTTTATTTTTGTTTAATTTTGCTAAGGTTTTATAATTTTCTTTATTAGTAGAAAGAATATATATATATACATATATTCCTGATCAGGACAACGATATCGATACAGCTCTGTACAGCTTTCATATGAACAAGTCCTTCATTAATTAGCAAGGATATTAAATTTTTACCTTGAACGTTTTTATTCTTGTCTCAATATTAAAGGTAATTTAAAAAACTGCAGTTATTGGCATATGGGAATTAATTAAATGATAATATATGGGTCATATACATTGTTCATTTTAATTATTTTATTATTAATGTTACACTTATATATTATACTTTTCCATATTTCAGAAATGGTATTTCGTAAGAGTAACTTGTTCTTAAAGTCAGAAAAGTAGTTCTGAAAATAAGAAATGTTTTCGTAACATTTTCAAACAAATGTGATTTACTAAGATTTGGGTAATTTTTTCAACATTTTTTTTGGGTGTGTAACAACAAGGATTCGGGCTCGAATCTCAGGGTAGTTTATCAAATCACAAGCTAGTGTTGTCTTAGCTTAAGGTTAATAGCTTGTTACTATGTCCTATACTATATATAATTTAAAGGATTTTTCTTAAATTTAAATTTACTGAAGAAATGTCTTAACAACATATTACAACTCCAAAGGAGGATCCTTTGCAGAGGTTGGCAGATACGTCTATACTTATTATATAATAATACAAATAATATAAATAATAAAAGAAATAATAATTTTAATAATAATAATAATGATTATAATAACAACGATTTTAATAATAATAATAATAATAGTAACAAATTGTTTAAGCAATAAAATCTCCTATAAATTGGAGTTTTGCCCATATACAAATGAACGCTGAAAACGAAGCGTTCTAATTAGCGAGTGACCACTGTATTGCCTGTATAATATATATATAAATACTATTACCTGTTCTCGCGGCATCCTTAAGTGGCTTTTACAACATTTTCGCCCCATAAACGTAAATCGCTTGCAAAACGCCTTCGCGACAACCGCAAAGTATGCAACACTTTTTTTTGCCAGCTCGACAGTTATTAAGTTTGTGGTTCGTGTAGAAGGGGGGATGAGTGTGTGTGTGTGTGTGTGCGTGGGGGCGGGGGGTGGGGGTTGGTGTTTCAAGTGATGAACTTAATAATAAACGATGTAAATATGATAATTTCTCACAGGATGTGGCATCTAATAATAAAATCAAAATAATCCCCAGCAAGCGCCAAAAGTCGCAAAGTCACAAAAGTCACAAAAGCCGGCAGAGAGCGGAGTCCAAAAACTGACAACAGCTCCACGGGTGGTCAGCCTGGAGCAGGAGCAGGAGGGGGCGGGAGCGGGGGCGGGGGCGTGGCGTGTTGTGGAGCTGAGTTGGGCGCACAGGAAAATATTCAATTCGTTGCATCCTTCCTGAGATTTGGCCGCGTCGCCTGGCATATATGTTAAGGAGCGACTGCCGCCAATTTAATTGATTTGTTTTTTATGCCAAAGAGGATTACATGCTGTCGTGGCAGAGCTTACAGCTGCCCCAACCACGCCCACGACGCGCCCTCGCCCTCGCCCTCGCCGAGGGTTGAGTGGCTGCACGTGGCCCTTTGTAAAGCTGCGAATCTGTGACTTTTGGCCCGGTTCGTCGAGGCGGCAGCGCTTACCACCAGCTGCGCAGGTGAGCTGCGCCTCGGTCACGCACACACACACACACACACACACACACACACATATATACGCTATCTCTATGTAGAGCTGTTGATAAGGCGCATAGTTCGTTGGGCGCCGCTTTGTTTGGCATCAGTTGCCACATGGAGTTAGCCCGAAACAGTTCGCATTTTACGCCGTGGCACCCAAAAAAAAAAAAAACAAATCAAATATAAATATAAATAAATATTCTTTAATTTTTAAGACGAATTAAACAATTAACACTAAGTGACCCGGTTGAAGGCAAAGCACATAAATTTTTTTAATTTTCTTGCCATATACAAATAATCGCAACAAGGCCAATTTTGCCATAAAACAAAAATCCCCAAAACAACAACAACAAATATTTATATTAAACACTCGCCTATTCGCGGAATATGTCGCTTTGAGGTAGCAGCTTCTGTGTGTGTGGTGCAAGATGAGCGTAAGCGTTGATGTCGGCGTCATGTGGCGCCTCTCGGAGGATTTGAACCGGCGCTTTGGCCTGCGCATGCAGACCGCGCCGACGGCAACACATCATCCGCTCAATCCCCATCACACGGCCGTGCATCACTATCACCATCAGCACCATCATCATCCCGGACACGCCGCTGCTGGCCATGCCGCACACACGCACACCTCCATGATCTTCAATGGTAAAGCATTCGGCATTCGGCATTTTGGCATTTCCGGCATAGGAATAGAATATTGTCTGCGCTCTATAGAAGAAGTGCCAGCAAATTCCTAACTCTAACGATCTCACGCTGTCTCTGTCTATCTATCTAGCACAGCCCCTCTCTCTCTCTCTCTCTTCCTCACACTCTATATATGTATCTCTCTCTCTCTCTCTCGCACTGTCTTCGCCTCTCTTGACCAATGACTCACCTGGGACTATGTTGTTTTCGTGACTGCAGCCGACAATATTTTTGTAGGGGGAATTTTTTAAAAATACTCTGTAGCCATCAAATATGGTCTATCCATGTGCATAATGTAGTTGTACAAATTGTACAAAGTATATATAATCTTGATCAGCTAGAACAGTCGTAACAATCCAGCCTTGTTTTGTAGATAATATTTACTTATACTTGAACTAAAATTTCAATTATCTAGCTTTATAATAGGTATTGTAGTGCCTGGTATATCATGTGCAGAAAAAGTTGATCTATCTTTTTTTTATAACTACGCACTTTTGCTCAAAATCGATAAATATCGATACTCTTGATAAGCAAGAACTATTGAAACGTATCAGCCTTGTTCTGTATATAATATACCAGAAACTATAATTCAAGTTGCATGTATATCATTTGCAGAAAAAAACTAATTTCTATTTTTCATAAGTTTTTCTTTCGAACTCTTGATCAAAATCGATAAATATCGATACTCTTGATAAGCAAGAACAGTCGAGACGATCCAGCCTTGTTCTGCTAATATTATACCAAAAGCTGTATCTCAAATTTCAATTATTTATAAAATATATTGTTGTCGCTGGTATATCATGTGCAAAACAAGCTGATAACTTTTCCCTCCGAACTTTTGCTAAAAAGCGATAAATATCGGTACTCAGCCTAGGTCAATTGACTATTTGAGATCTCAAAATTTTCATTTAGATTCTCGCATAAACACATCTAAAAACATTCACTTTCTGGGTACCTTGCACCATTCCCGCTTCCAATCGCAAATAAAGAGATGTTGTTCTGAATTTTGGTATGTAGACACTTTTGAGTGTTACCTTTAGACCCTTTAAGTTTTATAAATTTAAAAGAATAAACAAAGAAGTTATTTAGGAACAGAAGAAACCACAGCTTGAGGCTAAGGGAAGGAAGAAGCAGAGCTGTTGTGGGGAGTGTATATAGGGTTTTTCTTTGTATATAAGTTATATGCGAGGTATCTCCTAGTCGGTCAGCTGTTCTAGACTGTAGCTGTTGCCTAGTGCAGCCTTGAAGTCTCCAGCACTTGGACACCTGCTGGAGACCTTGTTCTAGCCGCGTCTTTTTATTGCGGGAATATCCCAAGTTTTTTTTTTTTTGCCATATGCTCCGCTCCGAGGATTTATGTGCGCTTGTTGTGGTTGACTTTCCGTGGAATCTGGTCGGCGGCTTATCGACTTTCATTCGGTTTGCGTGCCACGTTGCCAACGCCCTCCGCAACCCCCCTCCCCCCTGCCTCCCCCTCTCTCGGGCCTAGCAGCCATTGACCAGAAAATCTCGTTTTAATACGAGTTCATGTGCCGCTCTCTCTCCATCTACTCACGCGCTCTCAAGTGGCTGTGTGTGTGTTTGAGTGTGTTTGTGTGTGTGTGTATCTGTTGGTTGATTTGTCTGTTTGTCTCTGTTGCTTCTTTTAGATCCGTATCAGCTGCTGAACGCTGCCTCGCACCGATTGGTCGCCCAGGGCTCGGGCGGCCAGATACAGCTGTGGCAATTTCTGTTGGAGCTGCTCGCTGATTCGTCGAACGCCAACTGCATCAGCTGGGAGGGCCAATCGGGCGAATTCCGGCTCATCGATCCGGACGAGGTGGCCAAGCGTTGGGGCGAGCGCAAGGCCAAGCCAAACATGAACTACGACAAGCTGAGCAGAGCTCTACGGTGAGTAGCAAATGGGCCCGGACACAACTGGAACAGCAATTCCGGCGCTCTGACTCATCCCCAGCCCAGCCAGACAAACTAGTTAGTTAAATGCTAAAATCAATGGCAGTAGGTTGAAGGTTTTTGCGCAAATGCATGTAACAGGCAGAAGGAGGCATTAACGACCCCGGAGACCAGAGATTTTATTGAGGAAGATCCAGCCATCTCCGATCCAGCCAAGTCCGATCCAGCCGTATCCGTCTGTCAATCCGTAGATCTGTTCCTCTGTTTGAACGTTTCGATCTCGGCAACCTAAAGAGCTAGAGAGTTGAAACTTGAGCTAGATATTCTCGTATATCTAACACAGCAGAAGCTTATAATTGTGTTTTCTATATCTCCTCCTATTTTCATAAAATCGATTAATACCAATTTTTAGTCTTTTCAGCATAAGTCGGAGATTATCAGAGCTAGGGAAACAAACTTTGGTATATAGATACTCGTATATTAAATTGACTCGAAGAATACTTCACATTTGTTTTTTTTTTTTTATGTATTTATTTATTTATTAACCAATGCTGATAGCTTTTAGGTTATCTTAAATTAAATAATATTAGCTTATGGTAGAAACAATCAAACTTACAGAAAATGTAAATTAATTACGTTTAAAGAAAGAATTCTTTGAGATTATGTTTAGTCAACAGAAAAATCGAAATGCATTTCAGTTGGAAGTTTTTTATTAAGCTTTAATGATCTATTCATAAGCATCTTTTCTTTTTTGGATATATGCCGATTCAGAAAACTAAAAAAAATTTGTTTATAAAGCTAGAGTCTTGTGCTTTGGTATACACAGAAATAATGCTTTCGTATTCGTTCCCTGAAAATTTCGGAAAGATTGGACTTGAAACAGCAGAGTTATTCCAGGATGCATCTACCTAAGTTAAGAGGAAAAGGTTTTTGCACTTTTAGAAGGAAGCTAGAACGTTTGTTAAGGCAGCTTTGTGCTGGAAACAGGGTATCTTCTAGTCGTGCACTCCCGAATAGCGCACTTTTACTTGCTTTCTTTCTTTAAATTCATCTTTCATTGTTTTTATTTACATTTTCTGTTTATTTTTAGCTACTACTACGACAAGAATATCATGACCAAGGTGCACGGCAAGCGTTATGCGTACAAATTTGATTTTCACGGCCTGATGGCCGCTTGCCAGGCACAGGCGCAGGGCTGTGATCCGGCCAGCAGCATGATTAGTTCCTACAAGCATCATCATCATCATCATCATCATCATGCCGCCGCTGGCGGTGGCCCACATGCGCTGTCCACGCAACATTTGCCGCATCATTTGGCGCATCATTCCCATCATGGCCATCATTCGCATGTGCATCCGCATCATGCGCACGCCCAGCTGTTGCATCCACATGCCGCCGCCGCCGCCGCCGCCACAGCAGCAGCAACAGGAGCAGCATCAGACCTGACATCGCCGGCATCAACCTGCTCCAGTCTGGGTTTTCCCTCACCGTCGACAGCCTCCTCGTTGCCGTCGCCCGGTCAAGTGTCGTCGGCATTTGCCGGACCCGGCGCCTATGGAAGCGTCTCAGCTGTTGCGGGCTCCAGCCAGTCGTCTGATCCAAGGACCGCCAGCACGTCCGGCACAGCCGCCGCAGTGACCTATGAGCAGCGCACCCCGCCCAGCAGTGCATTTAATTGAAATGGCAACCCCAATTTGTCCAGGGGGTTGCTTATGGGGAGGCGGGTGGGGGGGGCTGGGCTTGCGCAAGGGCCGCCCGCTGCGCACACTCGCCGTGTCTCCGTCTCGCTCTGGCCGCGACCAACCCGCTCCGGGCACTCGGGTCAAGCTGTAAAAAGGTCATTTCGCCTAATGCCAGCTACTTTTGGTTTAATTGCGTAATTTCTCGTATGTGATAAACATGGAGCAATGCAGCCGGCAGCATCGCCAATAAACAAAAACAAAAACAAAAACAAGAAGAAGCAATACAAGTGGAAGGTATCCGGGAACTAACCCGAGGGGGGGTCTAATTTGTTACAACGTCTGTTAAATTTTGCTCTTAAGCCTACATAATTTACTTTTAATGCCTGCGTCTATGTAAATAGAGCTGGCAACATAATATTAAAACGTACTTAATTCTAAGTTCACATTCAAATTGGACATGAAGAAAACAAAACAACAAAAAATACACATGTAGAAATTAAAATACACTCCGAGAAAAAAAAACAACAGTTATTTCTCAAGTTTCCTTAACTGCGAACCAGGGCTGCAAGCGTAAGCAAAACATTTTGCTGGTTCGGTTCACATTTCGCAGCAATGGCTTGCCCAAAGTTATGGTTCGTGAACCTGGATTACCATATTCAGGTTCAAGTCTTGGCTCGCCACCTTTACATTATTCAATTAAACAATTAAGTGTTATATAATTACATACTTTGATTTTAAAAATGAGCTACATTTGCAATAGTATTTACAAATAATCACAAATATTGTTGTTAAGAATTAACTTTGACTCTGATTCACTCAACGAATCCGATTTGAGGTTCGGTTCATGGTTAATGAAAAACTACAACTCTGCTTCGTTGTGCAACCCTGCTGAGAAACAGTTATTATATTGAGCGTTTTTCGTTTTATTGCAAATATCTGTATTGAGAGGACACTTATAATAAGTAAGCATTACTTTAAATCTTATTTATTAATTGTTTATTTTATATATATAGTTTTTTCTTTTATATATTTATGTTTTTATGGCACGTTCTACTTTGGCATTAATTTTGACGTAATTAAGCTTGATTCGAGAAGGTGCTTACAAATGTGAAGAACAAAACGGTATGTGTTTAATAATATTCTATGGAGTACACATAATATCAGATGGCATAAACAATAGCCAGCACTATATAGACCAGGCTGAAGCCAATGAAACATAGTCGATCCACGGCGGTGGCCAGCAGCACCCAGTCGAACTGAAGGGCGCGCGCCGACGGCGTTTCGCTGGGATTGATGTCCAACGGGCTGGTCATCAAATCATCGGCATTGTCATACAAATGCTCATCCAGTTCCTTCGCAACGCCATTGCCCTGCTGCGAGGCCGGCAACTCAGCCACGTTGATGAACTGCGAGAGCAGCAGACAGGTGCCCAGTTTGCCGTGCAGCAGCCGCTTCACAAAGTCCGGCACGCGACGCTTGTGCTGGCCCGTGGCCAGGTAGAGCACCACAACCTCAATAACAGTGGATATGCTAAGCAGCAGGAGGCTGGCGCTGTAGAAGACGACTATAAAAACAGAGTAAGTGGATTTACAATATGTTTAGATAATAGAGCCCTGTCTCAAGTCAACCCACACGCGCTTCGAATAGTTATATATATTCGGCTCGAGCTGTTCGAGTTGCACACGGAAATGGGGTCGACCGAAAATGCGGTTAAATTGAAGAAATAGGTTTGAACTCGCCGCAAAGTCGACTACATCGGTTGCGTGCGAGCTAATCGAGCCGGTTAGTTCGAACATGTTGTTGCTGACTCGAGCAGGTTGAGCTCGAGCCGGACTCATGCGAACATTCGATACTCTAATCGATTGAATAGCCGAAGAATTGACCGCGCTCTATTCCTTAATTTTTGGCATACACCAAACTTACCCACGAGCGGCGTATTCCCGGCCAGCACTGGCAGCAGCTGGGCAAAGTACATGAGAAAGCCGGCAATCAATAGGATAAGTATGCCATTGAGCATTATCTTCTCGCCCATCTGTGGTGGCAGCCAGAAGGTGGCCAGCGCCAGAAGCACTATGCACGACGCTGGCGTATAGATGACGGCCGTGTACATGGAGGAGCGTCGCTGTGCCGTAAATATGAACTCCACATAGCTATAATAGTCCTGATGCACAAATTGTGTCCAGCCGCTGACGATTTCCCACTCGGTGGACTGCACCAGCTCCTCATAGTCGAGCGCCTTCTTATTATGCGCATTATATGCCGCCTGAAGGTGGCTCAGGGACCATGTGCCAATCTTCAGCTTGCACGTCTGCTCATCGTACGGCCAATTGACCATATTCAGATTGCAATAGGCCGTATAGACAGCCGGCGGTACCCAGAGAAAGCTACCATCGTTGGACAGAATCACCTGGGTGCTAACCAGATAGTTGACCTCATCGGCGGCGGCATTGAAGAGCGTTATCTGCGGCTTCCACACCTTATGGTCCGGTATATGCAGCTTGGTAATGTTGTCGTATTGCTGTATATTCCAGGAGCGCTCATCGTCCATCCAGCGCTGCAATTAAACCCAACTGAATAAACATGCTTCTTTGTTTTCCACTCTCTACTCACGACGCTCAGCCAGCAGTGGAGCGTGATCTTGCCGTTCAGCTCATCGATATCTATATAGTTCACCGAGAGACCCAGACTTATGTTTGTCGGCTTGCCCTGCACTGTGGGCTCGGCGTTCACGTCGTAGTTGATGAACAGATTCATCTGCAGTCGATCGAGTGCACTTATATTGGCCGCCTTCGAGCCACTTCCCTCTGCGTCATCCTGTTGAGCTGTTCCAAAGGAGCATGTGATTAAATTTAAAGAAATAGTTGAAAGTTCGGGTTACGGTTCAAACCAACCTCCCTACCTTGAGGTTCGGTTCGTAAGCCTGGCTCAAACCACATTAATTTTTAATATGTGAATTCATAAGTTACTTTGCAGCCTTACTATGTCTACTTATTGGACTTACAACTGGCGCTTGGCACGGAAACGAGCAGGAATACCAGCAACAACGGCAGCAGTCCACGACCGGAAATCAATGTCTTTATCTTGTTCGACATTGTTATTTCTCAAGTTCACAGTGTGTGTTTTTTTTTTGTTGTTTTTGGTTTAAGAATTTCAGTTATTCTAATTTAATGTGCGCTCATCGGTCTCTGGATAACGACTGAGCATCGACTCAAGAGCCAGCAGAGGGTTTCGCACATGGCTGCAGCCAGTGATAAAAAGCAAGCCTCGTCGCTGGCGTCGACAGTTGTGGCGAACGGGAATATAAAAGATAACACAAGCGCTTACTTATGCAGTCAACTGTATGTAGCTAGAGTACGTACAGACGCCCACACAAAATACTTGCCC